>OX596154.1:0-5000 GCA_951394285.1 Epirrhoe tristata
CCAAACGGCAAAAGAGACGACACACCAAGAGACAGCAAAGGAGACCCTGCAAAATACAAGAAAGGTTGAGGAAGCTGAACTCAGGGACAAAATGGAAGAACATTGCAAGCTACTAAAGGAGAACAATGACAGGATGAAAAGCCTCAGCGAGGAAATGGAAAGACAGAGAGAGATCCTAGAGAAGACCACGTACGCAAGTATCGCGGCGGGTCCATCCCGAAGACAAACCTCGGAACAGACCGCACTGCATTCCGTAGTGATCTCCTCAAAGGATGAAAACGAAACAGGGGAAGAAGTCCTCAACAGGATAAGAGAGGCAGTCAAAGCCAAGGAAGGAGGCATAAAGGTGGATAGGGTAAGAAAAGCCAAAGACAGGAAGGTTATAGTGGGGTGCAGGACAGAAGATGAAAGAAATAAGGTTAAGGAAAGGCTCAGGGCAGCGGACACACACCTAACTGTAGAGGAGATCAAAAACAAAGACCCTCTACTGATACTGAAAGACGTCCTCAAAATCAACAGCGACGAAGACGTTATAAGCGCCCTGAGAAACCAGAACCGAAACATCTTCCAAAATCTAAGCAAAGACGACGACCGCATCGAAATTCGTTATAGGAGGAGAGCCAGAAACCCCCACATGACACATATTGTCATCAAAGTGTCGCCAAAGCTATGGAACGATATGACGAACGTAGGAGAGGTCCATATCGACCTCCAAAGAGTGAAGGTAGCAGATCAGTCTCCCCTAGTGCAGTGCTCCTTATGCCTAGGCTACGGCCACGGCAGGCGCCACTGCAAGGAGAGTACTGAAAAGTGCAGCCACTGCGGAGGTCAGCATATGAGGACGGAATGCACACTTTGGCTCTCAGGGACAGTGCCTTCATGCTGCAACTGTCGGCACGCTAACTTAGAAGCGACAGAACATAACGCGTTCAGCCAGGAGTGTGCAATCAGGCGACGGTGGGATGCACTGGCACGAGCCTCCGTGGCGTATTGTTAAAGGCCTCGCAAGCAGAAACCCGACCGCAGAAATTTCCCAAACTAGAGCAAAACCTTACCGAGTCCTCCAAGCGAACCTCCAAAAAATGAAAACCGCTACAAACGAACTGATGGTGGAAGCGGAAAAGAGAAAGGTTGCGTTCGCAATGACCCAAGAGCCTTACGTGGGGAGTATAAAAAAGATGAAAGACTATGGGGGAGCAAGGGTCTTTCAGTGCACTGATCCAGGAGAGGGGACAGTAAAAGCGGCCATAGTCGTTTTTGACCCAGACCTCGACGTCATACTGTGCCCGGAACTCACTACAAACAACATCGTTGTAGTGAGGATCCAAACCAGTGCCTGGAGAATAACTGCGCTCTCGTTCTACTTCGAGCCAGACCCGAAACCACTAGAACCCTATCTCGAGCAGCTCAAGAAAACAGTGAATGCTATAGGAACCGGAAGGATCATCATAGGCGGAGACGCAAACGCGAAGAGCACTTGGTGGGGAAGCACAATTATAGATAGTAGGGGAGAAGACATGTCTGGCACTCTCGAAGAACTAAACCTACAGGTACTAAATCAAGGCAACACCCCTACTTTTGACACCATCAGGGGAGGTGTGTCTTATACCAGCCACCCGGACGTGACGGCCTGCTCTACCGACATGCTGGATCTCGTAGATGACTGGAGAGTGGTGGATGACCTCACATGCTCGGACCAC
Organism: Epirrhoe tristata; assembly: GCA_951394285.1. Taxonomy (NCBI): domain Eukaryota; kingdom Metazoa; phylum Arthropoda; class Insecta; order Lepidoptera; family Geometridae; genus Epirrhoe; species Epirrhoe tristata. The sequence continues at coordinate 1,701 of OX596154.1, forward strand.
AACGGGATAAGTTTCAACATAGCGCTTCAAAAATCAAGAGGGACACATATTAACAGGACAACACGACTCTATAACACAAAAAAGGCAAATTGGGACCAGTTTCATGAGAAACTGGCTCAATTGGAAATAGAAAGAGAAATTAACACTACAGAAATAGACAAAATAAAGGACACACACAAATTAGAGCAAGCAATTACAACATACACAGACATAATAACACAAACATGCACACACACAATACCACAAAAGAAAAGAAAAGAGAAACTTACCCCGTCGTGGTGGTCCGATGCACTCGAGGAGCTGAAGAGGAAGTCCATCACGATGAAACGTCGAGTCAGGAACGCAGCGCCGGTCCGAAGAGCCAAAGTGGTGGAGGACTACCTGAAAGCAAAAGAAAAATATCAGTGTGAGGTAGAGAAAGCCCAGATACAAAGCTGGAAGGATTTCTGTGAAAAGCAGGATAGGGAAGGGGTATGGGAGGGAATTTATAGGGTGATAGGTAGAACGGTAAAAAGGCAAGAGGAGATACAACTGAGGAAGGATGGTAAACTAGTGGACCCCGATGAATCTGCCAAGGTACTAGCAGACACATTTTATCCGATGGACACGAAAGAGGGGGAAAATGCTGACCACCAAAACATAAGAGAAATGGCAGACCGAGTAAACGAGCGGGCTCATGATGAATTGCATGACCCACCATTTACAGAGCAAGAACTCCTCAGCGTGGTGGAAAGTTTTAACCCCAAGAAAGCTCCCGGAGAAGATGGCCTAACGGCGGATATTTGTAGGCAGGCGATAGCCAGCAACCCCGAGGTATTCCTCAGACTGGTAAACAAATGCCTGGCCCTTTCTTACTTTCCCAACATTTGGAAAGTAGCCACGGTAGTGATCTTGAGGAAGCCAGGAAAGGATGATTATACCAACCCAAAATCATACCGACCAATTGGATTGTTACCAGTACTGGGGAAAATCCTCGAAAAAATGGTGATCGGACGCTTAAAGTGGCACCTAATCCCCAAACTCAGCGCTCGCCAGTACGGATTCATGCCTAAAAGAAGCACCGAAGACTCCCTCTATGACCTGGTCAATTACATCCGCGGAAAACTTGTTCAAAAGAAGCTTATTACCGTTGTATCCCTGGACATAGAGGGAGCCTTCGATAGCGCTTGGTGGCCAGCGATAAAGGTCAGACTGGCTGAGCAAGGCTGCCCCGTCAATCTAAGAAGACTCATAGACAGCTATCTGGAAAACAGAAAGGTCAGAGTTAGGTATGCGGGACACGAGCATGAAAAGGACACCAATAAGGGATGCGTCCAAGGGTCCATAGGAGGCCCGATCCTCTGGAACCTCCTCATAGATCCACTCCTGAGAGGACTGGAAGCACGTGGGGACTACTGCCAAGCGTTCGCGGATGACGTGGTCTTGGTCTTCGATGGAGACAATGCACTGGACGTCGCGCGTCAGGCGAATGCCGCACTCGCCTATGTGAGGGAGTGGGGTGTCGTAAATAAGCTCAAATTCGCGCCACAAAAAACCAACGCAATGGTACTAACACGGAAGCTTAAATACGACATTCCTCTCCTAAACATGGGCGGGATCGACATCGGCATGACGAAAGAGTTTAAGATCCTGGGGCTCATTATTGACAGCAAGCTGACGTTTAATAGCCATGCTGCATATATATGCAGAAAGGCTTTAAACATTTACAAGCAACTGTCCAGAGCCGCCAGGACCAGCTGGGGTCTTCATCCGGAGATCATTAGAACGATCTACAGAGCGACGGTAGAGCCGGTCATTATGTATGCGGCCGGCGTCTGGGCCTCGGAGACGGAGAAAATATGCATCCAGAAGCAGTTGAATGCTGTTCAGAGAGGATTCGCTCAAAAGCTGACCAAAGCATACCGCACCGTCTCCCTGAACTCAAGCTTGGCTCTGGCCGGAATACTCCCATTAGACCTCAGGATACAGGAGGCTGCTGCCCTGTATAAGGTTAAGAGGGGGGTGTCCCTGCCGTCGCTAAGGGACAGGGAGGTCGAGAAGCTGGTGCCCTACGCCCAGACCAAACACCCGGCGGAACGCACTGAACTGGACTTCATTAGCCTGATAGACCAAAACCAGGTTGACCTGCACAACACCCAGGCAGTACGAATATACACAGATGGCAGTAAGATTGAGGGTGAGGTCGGAGCAGCACTATCCATATGGAACGGTGACGCCGAGACCAAAGCCCTTAAACTTAAACTGCCATCTTACTGCACGGTCTATCAGGCGGAGCTCTTAGCTCTACATAGAGCCACAAAAGAAGTCCACAGGCTATCAGAGGGATCCTTTGGCATATACAGTGACTCGAGGTCAGCACTAGAAACGGTCACAAATCTTAGCTCCCTCCATCCTCTGGCCGTGGAGGCTCGAGAAAACATCACAACGAGCAAAATCCAGAATAAAGAAGTTTCTTTATTCTGGATTAAAGCCCACGCAGGACTGGAGGGAAATGAGAGAGCAGACCAACTAGCCAAAGAAGCGGCTAGGAACATAAAAAGACGCCCCGACTACGACTTTTGCCCGGTCTCATTTGTCAAGCGACAAATCCGATTGGAGTCGCTTGACAAATGGAACCGCAGATACCAGTCTGGCGACACGGCAGGTGTAACTAAATTGTTCTTCCCGGATGCTGTCCAAGCGTACAAAATAGTTCGCAAATTCGAGACCACTAACATAATGACGCAAGTATTCACAGGGCATGGCGGGTTCTCCTCGTACTTGAACCGATTCAAGTGCAAGGAGAGCCCATCATGCCTCTGCGACCCCGACATAAGCGAGACGGTAGTCCATATTCTATTTGAGTGTCCAATCTTTTGCCAAAGGAGACACGAAGCTGAACAATACCTAGAACTTGAATTAAAAGCCGAAAATGCAAAAGTTTTTATGACAGACAAAAGATTGAGAAGTAAATTTGTTAAATACTGTACCGAAATAGCAAAAATTGTAATAAATAGAAATAAATAGGTATAAAATTATGGTGACTATATATCTGAGTATATATAATTTCAGCATAAACTGTAATAGATTATAATTAAGAACAAATAGTAAAATAGTACAATAGGAAATAAGCTACTTTTTTAATAAAAAAATAAAATAAAAAGATTGTATAAGTAAAATAAACAATAATGTAAGCTTGAAATACTGTGTAATAGAATATAAGACATAAAAACAAGATGTAAACATTAAGATGGAAGAAATAAGATAAAATAGAAATTAAGATGTAAAAGAGATAAAATAGAAGATAATAAGTAAAAATAA
>OX596154.1:7500-17500 GCA_951394285.1 Epirrhoe tristata
CTAACCTAACCTAACCTAACCTAACCTAACCTAACCTAACCTAACCTAACCTAACCTAACCTAACCTAACCTAACCTAACCTAACCTAACCTAACCTAACCTAACCTAACCTAACCTAACCTAACCTAACCTAACCTAACCTAACCTAACCTAACCTAACCTAACCTAACCTAACCTAACCTAACCTAACCTAACCTAACCTAACCTAACCTAACCTAACCTAACCTAACCTAACCTAACCTAACCTAACCTAACCTAACCTAACCTAACCTAACCTAACCTAACCTAACCTAACCTAACCTAACCTAACCTAACCTAACCTAACCTAACCTAACCTAACCTAACCTAACCTAACCTAACCTAACCTAACCTAACCTAACCTAACCTAACCTAACCTAACCTAACCTAACCTAACCTAACCTAACCTAACCTAACCTAACCTAACCTAACCTAACCTAACCTAACCTAACCTAACCTAACCTAACCTAACCTAACCTAACCTAACCTAACCTAACCTAACCTAACCTAACCTAACCTAACCTAACCTAACCTAACCTAACCTAACCTAACCTAACCTAACCTAACCTAACCTAACCTAACCTAACCTAACCTAACCTAACCTAACCTAACCTAACCTAACCTAACCTAACCTAACCTAACCTAACCTAACCTAACCTAACCTAACCTAACCTAACCTAACCTAACCTAACCTAACCTAACCTAACCTAACCTAACCTAACCTAACCTAACCTAACCTAACCTAACCTAACCTAACCTAACCTAACCTAACCTAACCTAACCTAACCTAACCTAACCTAACCTAACCTAACCTAACCTAACCTAACCTAACCTAACCTAACCTAACCTAACCTAACCTAACCTAACCTAACCTAACCTAACCTAACCTAACCTAACCTAACCTAACCTAACCTAACCTAACCTAACCTAACCTAACCTAACCTAACCTAACCTAACCTAACCTAACCTAACCTAACCTAACCTAACCTAACCTAACCTAACCTAACCTAACCTAACCTAACCTAACCTAACCTAACCTAACCTAACCTAACCTAACCTAACCTAACCTAACCTAACCTAACCTAACCTAACCTAACCTAACCTAACCTAACCTAACCTAACCTAACCTAACCTAACCTAACCTAACCTAACCTAACCTAACCTAACCTAACCTAACCTAACCTAACCTAACCTAACCTAACCTAACCTAACCTAACCTAACCTAACCTAACCTAACCTAACCTAACCTAACCTAACCTAACCTAACCTAACCTAACCTAACCTAACCTAACCTAACCTAACCTAACCTAACCTAACCTAACCTAACCTAACCTAACCTAACCTAACCTAACCTAACCTAACCTAACCTAACCTAACCTAACCTAACCTAACCTAACCTAACCTAACCTAACCTAACCTAACCTAACCTAACCTAACCTAACCTAACCTAACCTAACCTAACCTAACCTAACCTAACCTAACCTAACCTAACCTAACCTAACCTAACCTAACCTAACCTAACCTAACCTAACCTAACCTAACCTAACCTAACCTAACCTAACCTAACCTAACCTAACCTAACCTAACCTAACCTAACCTAACCTAACCTAACCTAACCTAACCTAACCTAACCTAACCTAACCTAACCTAACCTAACCTAACCTAACCTAACCTAACCTAACCTAACCTAACCTAACCTAACCTAACCTAACCTAACCTAACCTAACCTAACCTAACCTAACCTAACCTAACCTAACCTAACCTAACCTAACCTAACCTAACCTAACCTAACCTAACCTAACCTAACCTAACCTAACCTAACCTAACCTAACCTAACCTAACCTAACCTAACCTAACCTAACCTAACCTAACCTAACCTAACCTAACCTAACCTAACCTAACCTAACCTAACCTAACCTAACCTAACCTAACCTAACCTAACCTAACCTAACCTAACCTAACCTAACCTAACCTAACCTAACCTAACCTAACCTAACCTAACCTAACCTAACCTAACCTAACCTAACCTAACCTAACCTAACCTAACCTAACCTAACCTAACCTAACCTAACCTAACCTAACCTAACCTAACCTAACCTAACCTAACCTAACCTAACCTAACCTAACCTAACCTAACCTAACCTAACCTAACCTAACCTAACCTAACCTAACCTAACCTAACCTAACCTAACCTAACCTAACCTAACCTAACCTAACCTAACCTAACCTAACCTAACCTAACCTAACCTAACCTAACCTAACCTAACCTAACCTAACCTAACCTAACCTAACCTAACCTAACCTAACCTAACCTAACCTAACCTAACCTAACCTAACCTAACCTAACCTAACCTAACCTAACCTAACCTAACCTAACCTAACCTAACCTAACCTAACCTAACCTAACCTAACCTAACCTAACCTAACCTAACCTAACCTAACCTAACCTAACCTAACCTAACCTAACCTAACCTAACCTAACCTAACCTAACCTAACCTAACCTAACCTAACCTAACCTAACCTAACCTAACCTAACCTAACCTAACCTAACCTAACCTAACCTAACCTAACCTAACCTAACCTAACCTAACCTAACCTAACCTAACCTAACCTAACCTAACCTAACCTAACCTAACCTAACCTAACCTAACCTAACCTAACCTAACCTAACCTAACCTAACCTAACCTAACCTAACCTAACCTAACCTAACCTAACCTAACCTAACCTAACCTAACCTAACCTAACCTAACCTAACCTAACCTAACCTAACCTAACCTAACCTAACCTAACCTAACCTAACCTAACCTAACCTAACCTAACCTAACCTAACCTAACCTAACCTAACCTAACCTAACCTAACCTAACCTAACCTAACCTAACCTAACCTAACCTAACCTAACCTAACCTAACCTAACCTAACCTAACCTAACCTAACCTAACCTAACCTAACCTAACCTAACCTAACCTAACCTAACCTAACCTAACCTAACCTAACCTAACCTAACCTAACCTAACCTAACCTAACCTAACCTAACCTAACCTAACCTAACCTAACCTAACCTAACCTAACCTAACCTAACCTAACCTAACCTAACCTAACCTAACCTAACCTAACCTAACCTAACCTAACCTAACCTAACCTAACCTAACCTAACCTAACCTAACCTAACCTAACCTAACCTAACCTAACCTAACCTAACCTAACCTAACCTAACCTAACCTAACCTAACCTAACCTAACCTAACCTAACCTAACCTAACCTAACCTAACCTAACCTAACCTAACCTAACCTAACCTAACCTAACCTAACCTAACCTAACCTAACCTAACCTAACCTAACCTAACCTAACCTAACCTAACCTAACCTAACCTAACCTAACCTAACCTAACCTAACCTAACCTAACCTAACCTAACCTAACCTAACCTAACCTAACCTAACCTAACCTAACCTAACCTAACCTAACCTAACCTAACCTAACCTAACCTAACCTAACCTAACCTAACCTAACCTAACCTAACCTAACCTAACCTAACCTAACCTAACCTAACCTAACCTAACCTAACCTAACCTAACCTAACCTAACCTAACCTAACCTAACCTAACCTAACCTAACCTAACCTAACCTAACCTAACCTAACCTAACCTAACCTAACCTAACCTAACCTAACCTAACCTAACCTAACCTAACCTAACCTAACCTAACCTAACCTAACCTAACCTAACCTAACCTAACCTAACCTAACCTAACCTAACCTAACCTAACCTAACCTAACCTAACCTAACCTAACCTAACCTAACCTAACCTAACCTAACCTAACCTAACCTAACCTAACCTAACCTAACCTAACCTAACCTAACCTAACCTAACCTAACCTAACCTAACCTAACCTAACCTAACCTAACCTAACCTAACCTAACCTAACCTAACCTAACCTAACCTAACCTAACCTAACCTAACCTAACCTAACCTAACCTAACCTAACCTAACCTAACCTAACCTAACCTAACCTAACCTAACCTAACCTAACCTAACCTAACCTAACCTAACCTAACCTAACCTAACCTAACCTAACCTAACCTAACCTAACCTAACCTAACCTAACCTAACCTAACCTAACCTAACCTAACCTAACCTAACCTAACCTAACCTAACCTAACCTAACCTAACCTAACCTAACCTAACCTAACCTAACCTAACCTAACCTAACCTAACCTAACCTAACCTAACCTAACCTAACCTAACCTAACCTAACCTAACCTAACCTAACCTAACCTAACCTAACCTAACCTAACCTAACCTAACCTAACCTAACCTAACCTAACCTAACCTAACCTAACCTAACCTAACCTAACCTAACCTAACCTAACCTAACCTAACCTAACCTAACCTAACCTAACCTAACCTAACCTAACCATACATTCGTCGACAACTTTCTTGTAATTGTGCCGAAACTTTTGCTAAATCGCTTTTGATCTACTCAATTGTGCTCATCTATTGATAATAAGTCATTCGCTCTGTCCTATTCCCGTAAAATCCTTGAATTTAAAATTTTTCAAACTTTAACTTTAGTACAAATTAATAACTTCGATTTTTCTCATTTTTTAGTCTATTCTTAGTGTTTTGCTGATCCAAACTCTCTGGATCAGCCTTTTTATAGTAGTTCAGCATAACCCGCGTGCATCTGAACCGAAAACATCGGGATCGGAGGTAAAATATCAATTTTATTGATATTTTTCATTCTGAAATCGAGTTTTCGCTGTTTCAGTGCAATTTTTCTCGATTTTTCGTCGATCTGTGCTGATTTATCCCTCTGGCGCCATTGAAACACTCGTGTTTAACACCCCTGCGCGTACCTGCAAAAAAAACAGAAGGATTAGACGACGAAAATCGCAAAAACGGGCCCGCCCACCCACCCATACCGCGTTACCGTGGTAAATAACTAGTCACTCTTTGTAGGGAATTATTTTTTATCTAATAAACTAGTTACTTTTTAGTTGTTTTACGGATAGGAGCTTTTACTGTTAGTTGTAGGGCACCACTTAGTGTGGTTAAAGGCTTAGATTGAGTAAGATTTTCGACAATATATCGTTAAATTCATTTATTTTCTAAGATTGCCCATTCTGAAAGGGAAAAAGCATATCTAGCAAGACCAGATACTGCCTCTCGGTATCTTTGAGCATAGGACTAGCTGTATTCTATACATAAATATATAATTGTTGACTGCTAGGGCTCCTCAGGCCTTATTACAGAGCTTTAATAATTTGGACTAGTGCATTTTTTTGGAAAAATGGCAACTGCCCGAACACCTACAAAGATGAAAGGGGTTATGGGGGGGGGTTCCAAGGAGAGCTTATCTCAGAAACCTGGACCTTCTCCCATTGCATGGGAGATAGGAAAACCGAACTCCCAGCCTAAAACCCCGATCTCCTTGAAGGAACTTAAAGACTTGGCGCCGCAAATCGAGTCCGAAAAGGTTGCTCAAGATACTTTGACGGAGATAAAGGGAAGCATGCCGACCCAAAAAAGCAAATATGCCGACAGGTTGGCAGAGGCGAAGGCTTGTGTCCTCAAAGCGAAAACTCATCTCGCTAACTCCCGAAACATCAAAACGGAAATTAAGACCGGAGTGACACAAGCGATCGACCGGCTCTATCAGCTTGTAAAAGAAGTAGAAAGTGTGAAGGGGAACGGGAAGGCGATCAAAGAAACAGAAATAATAGAACTGGAAAAAGAACCTGAAAAGTGGGAAGTAGAAAGAAAGGAACGGGACAATGAACATAAAGAACTAATAAAGAGATTAGACGAACAAACTAGACTTATACAGGAGAATAATGAGAAAATGGAAAAATTGAAAGAGACGATGATGTCTAACCACAGTAAATGCCCTAATATTGAGCAACTGAAAGGAGAAATAAGAGAGGTTAGCGCAGCACTTAAAGAGGCTAAACTGATGACCCCAGCAGGTCCAGCAGTAAAGGAACTCCAAGTAGGAATACAAGCCCTGGGAGAGACTTTGAGTTCAACAAAAGACCAGCTGGAGGAAGTCATTGCAGCGACCAAAACCGGCCTAACGATGTCCTACGCCGACATGGCAAGGAAACCAGCTCCTTGCTCCCCAAATCACACTCTTATAGTGTCATCTTCAAACCAAAAGGACACCAGTTCTGAAGTGCTGGAGAAAATAAGAGGTGCAGTGGACGCAAGGACATCTGGAATCCAAGTCGAAAGCGTCAGAAAGGCTAAAGACCAAAAGGTGGTCATCGCTTGCAAGAGCCAGGAGGAAGTGAAGAAACTCCAAACCAGAATCCTGGGCAAGAAAAATGAGCTCACTGTTGAAGAGGGGAAGCTAAAAGACCCGTTGGTCATAATCAAAGACGTCCTGGCTTATAACTCAGACGAGGATGTGCTGCGTTCGCTCAAGACTCAGAACCCACATATAACCGGCGATATCCCTGAAAAGGATTACCGCGCTTCAGTCAAGTATAGAAGAAGGGCGCGCAACTCTCTGGAGAACCACATTGTGTTGCAAGTTTCTCCAAAATTATGGCAGAAGCTGACAACATCTAATGGAGTGCACATAGACCTTCAGCGACGTCCAGTGTACGACCAAAGTCCGCTGCTCCAATGCACAAAATGCTTAGGGTATGGACACGGGCGCAAATTGTGCAAAGAGGCTGCGGAACTTTGCAGTCACTGTGGCGAAACCCACCTAAGAAAGGACTGCCCCATTTTGGCTCTTGGCGATGCAGCCTCTTGCAGAAATTGTAAAACGGCAAAAATGGACAAATGTAACCATAGTTCGTATGCGCAGGAATGCCCAATTCGGCGACGCTGGGACTCGTTAGCGAGGTCCAGCGTTGCGTATTGCTAAAGTTGTGGTTGTGCAAAATAATAATGTCTTGCAAGCCAACCTGCAGAGATCTAGACTGGCAACGCAAGAATTTCTTCAGGTAGCTGCGCATGATAAAGTGGGATTCGGATTGATACAAGAACCCTATGTTGGATCAATTGGTAGGGTTAAGGACTACAATGGAGTTAGAGTTGTACAAAAGATTACATCAAACAAAGAAAAGCCAATCAAAGCGGCCATTGTAGTCCTTGACCAAAACATAAAAATACAGACGGACCCCACTCTATCCTCAGAAAACATTGCTCATGCAATACTTAGCACAGATACTTGGAAGATTGAAGTCGTGTCAGTCTATTTCGAAGACACCCAGCCTCTGGACTCTTATTTAGCCCACCTAAAAAAGATCATGTGCCAATCAAAGATTAAAAATGTAATTGTAGGTGGAGATTTTAACGCATGGAGCCCATGGTGGGGAAGCGTTACTGAAGACGATAGAGGGGCAGAGTTGGCTGCATTTTTTGACGAGAACAACTTGCATATCTTAAATGTCGGCAATACACCGACATTTGAAACAGTGAGAAACGGGATAGTTTATAAGAGCAGAGTAGATGTTACAGTTTGTAGCGAAGACTTCCTTCCTAAGATAACTGACTGGCAGGTAGATGAAGCGATATCAAGTTCAGACCATAATGCGATCAAATTTAAAATCAATTTAGAAAAATCCAATGTAGTAACCGAATCTAAATCAACTAGAATTTTTAACACTAAAAAAGCCAAATGGAGCGATTTCAAAATTACGTTGGCTGACAAACTAAAAGATAAAAATATTAATATACATACTATAAAAGAAACTAAAACTAAAAAAGAATTACAAGACAAAATTGAAATTTATATTAATAGTGTAAAAGAAACTTGTGAAGACACCATACCGAAACTTAAAAGAAACTCACAGTTTAGATTGCCATGGTGGACTGAGGAATTAGAAAAAAAGAAGAGAGATATGGTGACTAAAAAACGAAGAATAAGATGCGCTGCACCTAAAAGAAAAGAAATTGTAATTAAAGAATACCTAGAAGCAAAAGAACTATATGAAGAAGAAGCAAAAAACGAACAGACAAGAAGTTGGAAGGAGTTTTGTACAACACAAGATAAAGAAACACTATGGGACGGAATTTACCGAGTCATAAGGAAGACGTCCAAAAGATATGATGACGTTTTATTATGTAGAGATGGTAAAATTCTGGACCCGAAAGACTCATCAGAATTTCTTATAAATACCTTTTTTCCCGATGACAGTGAGAAAGATGACCTAGAAATACATAAAAGAATAAGAAGAGAAGATATAGAAGGTGAAAATGCTGAGGAGGGAACTGAAGAGGACGATCCACCATTCACGGTCGCAGAGCTGATTCACGCAATTGACAGCCTCAATCCGAAAAAAGCACCGGGATCGGATGGCCTAACAGCAGATATTTGCTCCACAGCAATAGGCACAGATATATCTATCTTCCTGGAAATAGCTAATAGATGTTTAAGTCTAAGCCTTTTCCCTAAAATATGGAAAGTAGCGTCAGTAATTGCATTCAGGAAACCCGGGAAAAGCGACTACACACAAGTAAAATCTTATCGCCCAATAGGGCTCTTATCAGTCTTTGGAAAAATCCTTGAAAAAATGATGATAAAAAGAATCAGATGGCATGTATTACCAAAATGTAATCCCCGTCAATATGGCTTCATGCCACAGCGTTGTACAGAAGACTCCCTCTATGATCTGATGGATAATATTAGAGAGCAGATAAGAGAAAAGAAAATTTCCATTTTAATATCACTAGACATAGAGGGAGCCTTCGACAACGCATGGTGGCCCGCAATCCGAAACCAACTGAGGAATAAAAAATGTCCGAACAACCTTAGAAATTTGGTAAATAATTATTTGGAGGATCGCCAAGTAAAGGTGACATATGCAGGAGAAACTACAATTAAGAACAACACGAAAGGATGTATCCAGGGCTCGATAGGAGGCCCAACTTTTTGGAATATTTTGATAGATTCATTACTCGAGGAACTGGAACACAACGGAATACATTGTCAAGCTTTCGCTGATGATGTTGTCCTTGTTTTTTCCGGAGATAAAATATCTGAAATGGAAAATAGAATTAACACAACACTTGAACATATATATACCTGGGGCATAACCAACAAACTAAACTTTGCAGCTCACAAAACTAATGTAATGATAATAACCAATAAACTTAAATATGATATTCCAAATCTAATAATGGGGGGAATTAAATTAAATATAGTAAACGAAATAAAAATATTAGGACTAACAATAGATAATAAATTAACTTATAACACACACGTTGCAAATATCTGTAAAAAATCTTCAGCTATCTACCATCAATTAACAAGAGCAGCGAAAACAAACTGGGGATTAAATCCGGAAATAATAAGGACGATATACGTGGCTGTCATAGAACCTATAGTTCTATATTCGTCAAGTGTATGGTATCAGGCCACAGATAAAATACAGATACAAAAACAACTGAATACAATTCAAAGAAGATTTGCTCAAAAAATCAGTAAATCTTATAGAACAGTTTCCTTGAATTCAGCATTAATTCTCTCGGGACTAATTCCGTTAGACCTTAGGATTCGAGAAGCTGCAGCCATCTATGAAGCAAAGAGAGGCAAGCCCTTAGATGAATACGTAGGTGACAGGCAACTTGAATCCAAAGTCAATTTTATGAAAGCTTGCCATCCTGCTAAAGAATTGGTAATAACATATAAATGTATTAATGAATGGACAGATGAAATTATAAAGGAGAATAACATCAATGGACTTCTAGTTTTTACAGATGGAAGTAAGATAGAAGGGAAAGTAGGAGCTGCTATATCATGGTGGAGAGATGATGTAGAAATAAAAAGCAAGAAACTACACCTTGAGTCTTTCTGTACAGTATTCCAAGCCGAATTGTTTGCTATTTACCTTGTAACGGAGCAAGCGCTTAAAATGAATGAGTCGCAAATAACCATCGTTAGCGACTCCCGATCTTCATTAGAGCTGATCAAGAGCAATGATACATTCCACCCATTGGCTTTTGAGATACGCAGAAATATTACCATC
>OX596154.1:20000-60000 GCA_951394285.1 Epirrhoe tristata
CTAACCTAACCTAACCTAACCTAACCTAACCTAACCTAACCTAACCTAACCTAACCTAACCTAACCTAACCTAACCTAACCTAACCTAACCTAACCTAACCTAACCTAACCTAACCTAACCTAACCTAACCTAACCTAACCTAACCTAACCTAACCTAACCTAACCTAACCTAACCTAACCTAACCTAACCTAACCTAACCTAACCTAACCTAACCTAACCTAACCTAACCTAACCTAACCTAACCTAACCTAACCTAACCTAACCTAACCTAACCTAACCTAACCTAACCTAACCTAACCTAACCTAACCTAACCTAACCTAACCTAACCTAACCTAACCTAACCTAACCTAACCTAACCTAACCTAACCTAACCTAACCTAACCTAACCTAACCTAACCTAACCTAACCTAACCTAACCTAACCTAACCTAACCTAACCTAACCTAACCTAACCTAACCTAACCTAACCTAACCTAACCTAACCTAACCTAACCTAACCTAACCTAACCTAACCTAACCTAACCTAACCTAACCTAACCTAACCTAACCTAACCTAACCTAACCTAACCTAACCTAACCTAACCTAACCTAACCTAACCTAACCTAACCTAACCTAACCTAACCTAACCTAACCTAACCTAACCTAACCTAACCTAACCTAACCTAACCTAACCTAACCTAACCTAACCTAACCTAACCTAACCTAACCTAACCTAACCTAACCTAACCTAACCTAACCTAACCTAACCTAACCTAACCTAACCTAACCTAACCTAACCTAACCTAACCTAACCACACACGCGCTTTACCCGCCGTCGAAAGCGCCACGAATTTGAGTCGCTCCACGTTGAAAAAATCAGGAAAAAAGTTAAAAGTGCTCGAAATATCAAGTGCAATATATCAAAAGTTGCGGAACGACGAGGCGCACACAATAGTGAAAACCGCGCTCGTCTCAGTGCTTTTTTGTGAAAGTTATCTGTGAAAAAGTGATTTTTTCAAAAATTTGAAATTTCAAACGTGATTTTCTCAAAATCTACAGCGACGACCCAGTGATTTTATTTTATCCCAAGGAGGGTCTTGTGGGCCCCTAATCAGCTGCACTTCGTTTGGATTTTTTCCGCCAACCCAGGCGGAGAAAAAGCCAAAAAAACAAGTACCACGTGGCCACGAGGTCACAGATCCTGAAGACCTGGAATCAATCTGAAGACAAAAACACCTGGACGGCACCGCAAGGACCACGGAGGCACTTTCCGCTCTTCTTAAAGTTAAGTGTAGGCTTAGTTATTGACTTTTCAAAAATTTGCATTTTTCAAAGTCTTATATCTCTGAAAGTAAATCTGTTACGTATATTTTTGAAGTCATCCATTTAAGCGCCTTGTGGTCTTCTACCCTTGAGCAATTTTTTAGATTTTTCCATCGAGTATTTTTTGAAATACGATTTTTTGAAATTTTGGGGTGGGCACGAGGTGCCTGAAATATTTGTCGTAGCAAAATTGTAAATATCAGATATTAAGGGGAATAATATATGAAACCATCCTAGCTTTTTAAAATTTAAATTTGTGTATTTTTGGATTTTTTATTGAATTTTTTGTTAAAATTTTGGCTATTTTTGCATTTTAAAAATCAGGGGGGCACAATTTTCGTTTGCTGGTTAGCCATTCGGCTAGGGTTTGTAAAGACCTTTCAAACGAGCCCAAACTCAGATCATTTGAAGCAAGAATAGCCGAATTTAGACATTGGTCGGCCATTTTGCCGCCATATTGAAATTTTTTAAACCTCTCTATCTTTGCTGTTTATTGACCGATTTGATTGGGGTTTTCTGTGCTGACATCGTCTGCTTAGTCTTTCTCCGTTTTTTACGAGACACGCCCAACTTTTGGCTGACCCCGGAGAGGGATAGGTCTCGGCGGGCCCATCACGGAAACCCCAAACACTTGACATCTAGCTTGATATTTGAAGCTGTAGCGGACATTTCAATATTTGGTCGGCCATCTTGGTCGCCATCTTTGAAATTTTTAAACCTCTGTATCTTGGCCGTCTTTTGACCGATTTGTTTGGGATTTTTTGTGTTGGCATTGCTTTTTTATCCTCTTTCCTTTTCTTTAGCGACATACCTGATTTAAGGTAAAATTTTTGACACTTATTCTAAGCTGAGAAAGAGATAGATCTTGGCGAGGCCATCACGAAAATATAGGACACTATATCTTTATCTTCAAAACTGAGGCAGTAACGGAGATTCTAAGATTTGGCGGCCATCTTGGACGCCATCTTGGAAATCGTTAAGCCTTCGTATCTCTGGAACGGTTGCTCCGATTTAGGCGGGATTTTTTCTATTAGACGTGAAATTTTGTGTACTATCGACTCGCTTACATAGACTGACTCTACGTAGAGCAAAAAATTTTTTGTACTCATATTGATTAAATTGGTGACCTTTACATACTTTAAGGTGACAAGACCACTTTTTGGCTTATTCACACCCTTAAGGACAAGGTAGAGCTTTACTCTACATAAATAATAAAGAAACAACTTACCCAAGAAACTTACTCAGCGCACCATTTTTAGGCTCCCTGGTGTCGTGTGGTCCACACCCATCCGGGAACACCACCTGAAACAAAAAAAAATAACAACATTAATACATTTTGAATTAACTTAGATTTTTGTACTTACCATCTGTAAGTCCCCAACAGTAGCGTAGTCTCTCTTGCCGTCACCAATCTGAAACAAAAAGACCATTATTAGTACACTTAAATTTAGGTAGGATTTCTTAACATATTTTTAATATACAACTTATACAAATTTAAACTTATACAAATTGACGTTCCTTTGACAAAATGTTCGGAATACGAACCCCTGTCCAAAAGTCGAACACCACTAGCGACCTCGACTCCCGGAAATCTCCCCCCCTGGCAGCGCAAGCGGGACCCTCACAACAGGGACATGATACAGCGCAGCCCTCGACTTCGACCTCGAGTGTCAGGCGAAGTGTAGGAGAATGGGAAGACGTGAACTACAAGAAAAAGAGGTCGGCTTCTCAGCAGCCAAAAACTCCGACCCCACCAAAGAGGGCGGCCCCGACAGCCCCCGCCAGGCCTAAGCCCACGGCTTTGCTTCCCCAAGAGGGAAAACTAACAGCTCGCCGGTTGCCTATGGAGACTGGAGGGAGCCCACCGAAGCCCGAAAAATACCTTAGCAGGACGACTGAAGCCAAAGCCTGCCTGACCAAGGCTAAGATCAACCTCGAAAACTCGAGAAACTTAAAGACGGACATCAAGCAAAATGTCACACAGGCGGTTGAACGTCTATTCGAGTTGGTCAGGGAGGCAGAAGCGACAGCCGCTCATGGGAAACCTGCAATTACAGCAAGGGGAAAGGAGGCGGAACCTATAGAAAAAGGAAAGCCAAGTGAAGAAAGCGATTGGAGGAAAACTATAGAAGAACATAGCAGGCTGCTGAAGGAAAACTGTGACAGGATGGAAAGCCTCAAAGAAGCAATGGACAGACAGAGGGAAGTCATTGAGAAAACCACATACGCAAGTGTAGTGTCAGGCGTGCCTAGGACACAAAACTACGAACAGACCACGCTGCACTCCGTTGTGGTTTCCTCAAAGAACGAAACTGAAACTGGGGAAGATGTCTTAACAAGGATAAGAGAAGCTGTCAAAGCTAAGGAGGGAGGAATACAGATAGATCGTGTAAGGAAGGCAAAGGATAGGAGAGTGATAGTGGGATGCCGAACGGAAGAGGAACGGGAGAGGGTCAAGGAAAGGCTGAGGACCGCTGAAACGCACCTAAATGTAGAGGAAATTAAGAACAAGGATCCTCTACTGATTCTCAGAGACGTCTTACAGATCCACAGTGACGAAGACATAGTAAACGCTCTGAGAAATCAGAACAAAGGTGTCTTCCAAAATGTGCCAAAGCAGGACGACAGAATGGAGATCCGCTACCGAAGGAAGGCCAGGAACCCCCATATGTGCCACGTCGTCGTCAAAGTATCCCCAAGGATTTGGAACTTGATGATGGACGGAGGCGAGGTCCATATCGATTTGCAAAGAGTCAAAGTGGCTGACCAATCGCCGTTGGTGCAATGCTCTCTGTGCCTGGGATATGGACACGGCAGACGCCACTGCAAAGAGACAGTTGAAAAATGCAGTCACTGTGGAGGTCCGCATATGAGAGCGGACTGCACAAGCTGGACCACCGGTGGGGCCGCCTCGTGCTGCAACTGCAAGCGTGCAAACATCGAAGGCGCAGAACACAATGCCTTTAGTCAGGAGTGCCCCATAAGGCGGAGGTGGGACATACTGGCGCGGGCTTCCGTAGCTTATTGTTAACGACGAGGGCACCAACACTATCACTGCAGTCAATACCGCCAACAGAGAAAAGCCTTACTGGGTCCTTCAGGCGAACCTGCAACGCAGCAAAATTGCCACCAGCGAGCTCATCATCGAAGCAGAGAAAAGAAAGGTGGCCTTCGCAATAGTCCAGGAACCATATGTAGGGAACATCAACCGGGTGAAAGAGTACAAGGGGGTAAGGGTCTTCCAGAGCGTAAGTCAAGGAAATGGGACAGTCAAAGCAGCCGTACTAGTCTTCGACAAGGAACTAGATGTTACACAGTGCCCGAAACTCACCACAAATAACATCTCAGTGGTGAGAATCCGGACCTCTGCCTGGGAGATCACGGTTGTATCCTACTACTTTGAACCCGAGCCCACGCCTATAGAACCTCACTTGGAGCAACTCGCGAAAGTACTGGAGGAAATAGGACCCAGAAGACTTATTGTAGGTGGAGACGCAAATGCCAAAAATCCTTGGTGGGGTGGTGAGGTCCTGGACGGCAGGGGGGAAGACATGGCTGGCATTCTTGATGAGAATTGCTTGCAGGTGCTAAACGAAGGAGACGTACCGACCTTCGATACCATCAGAGGAGGGAAACCTTACACTAGTTATCCTGACATAACGGCCTGCACTGTTGATATGCTGGATTGGGTGGACGGCTGGAGGGTGTTGGACGACCTCACGGAGTCGGACCACAACGGAATCGCTTTTAATCTGACTCTTAAAAAAGCAAAAGGCATAAGCGTAAGCAGAACAACAAGGCTTTACAACACAAGAAAAGCAAATTGGAGCCAATTTCATGAGAAATTGGCCCAATTAAAAATAGAGAATAAAATTAATGAAACTGAAATTAATAAAATTGAAATTAAAGCAAAATTAGAAGAAGCAATAGTTAGTTACACAAATACAATCACACAATCATGCACAGACACCATACCCATTAAGAAAAATAAAGAAACACTTACCCCGCCGTGGTGGTCCGAAGCCCTCGCCGATCTGAAGAGGAAGTCCATCACCCTGAAGCGTCGAATCAGAAGCGCAGCGCCGGTCCGAAGGCCCAAGGTCGTGGCAGAGTACCTGCAAGCAAAAGAAGAATATCAGAGTCAAGTTAAGAGAGCACAGATCCTCAGCTGGCAGGAATTCTGTGAGAAGCAGGATAGGGAAGGGGTATGGGAGGGGATTTACCGGGTAATAGGCAAAACATGTAAAAGGCAAGAAGAAATACCACTGGTTATTGATGGAATGGAAATTGATCCCAAAGAATCGGTAAAGGTCTTGGCAAATACCTTCTACCCGGAGGACTCCAAAACTGAGGACAACGCTGACCACAGACAGACCAGAAAAGCGGCAGATCAGGTAAATGACTGGGTCCATGGTGAACAACATGACCCAGCATTTACGATGGAAGAGCTGAGAGCTGCTGTGGTTAGCTTCAGCCCCAAAAAAGCCCCCGGGGTTGATGGATTCACTGCAGACATCTGCAAACAGGTGATAGACAGCGATCCTGAGGCCTTTCTTGCGTTGGTCAATAGATGCCTGGCTCTTTCACACTTTCCGACCATCTGGAAAGAAGCGACAGTAGTGGTCTTGAGAAAGCCAGGCAAGGAAGACTACACCAACCCAAAATCGTACAGGCCGATAGGGTTGCTGCCAGTACTGGGCAAGATCTTAGAAAAGATGGCCATAGGCAGGATCAAATGGTACCTGATCCCGAAGATGTCCAGCCGACAGTATGGTTTTATGCCCAAAAAGAGTACCGAAGACTCCCTCTATGACCTGATGAGTCACATCCGCCAGAAACTTGGACAGAAGAAACTCATCACCTTGATCTCACTGGACATAGAGGGAGCCTTTGATAGCGCATGGTGGCCTGCTATCAGAGTCAGGCTGGCTGAAGAAAGGGTCCCTATCAATCTGCGACGGCTTATGGATAGCTACCTGCAAGACCGAAAAGTAAGAGTTAGGTATGCGGGAGAGGAGTATGTGAAGGACACTAGAAAGGGATGTGTACAGGGATCCATAGGAGGACCCATACTGTGGAATCTCCTCTTGGATCCACTTCTTAAGGGTCTGGAATTGCGAGGCCATTACTGCCAAGCCTTTGCAGACGACGTGGTGTTAGTCACGGACGGCGATACTGCCCTGGAGGTTGCGCGGCAGGCGAATGCCGCTCTCGCTTACGTAAGGGAGTGGGGTGTCAAAAATAAACTCAAATTCGCGCCGCAAAAAACAAATGCAATGGTTTTAACTCGCAAGCTTAAATTTGACACCCCAATCCTGAGCATGGGCGGGGTCGGCATTGGCATGTCGCGAGAGTTCAGGCTGTTGGGCCTTATCATCGACAACAAGCTCACCTTCAACAGCCACGTCGCACATGTCTGCAAAAAGGCTCTTAACATCTACAAGCAGCTGTCTAGAGCCGCCAGAACCAGCTGGGGCCTTCATCCGGAGGTGATCCGCATTATCTACAAGGCAACAGTAGAACCAGTGATACTGTACGCTGCCAGCGTCTGGGCTCCAGCGACGCAAAAACTTGGCGTACAGAGATACCTCAACGCCGTTCAGCGAGGATTTGCTCAGAAACTGACGAGGGCTTACCGAACAGTCTCCCTAAACTCGGGACTAGCATTGGCTGGAATACTCCCCCTTGACCTGAGAATACAAGAGGCAGCCACCCTGTATGAGGCCAAGAGAGGGGTGTCCCAGCCAATGCTTCGAGATAGGGAGGTGGAATGTTTGGTTCCATATTCCCGGACAAAACACCCGGCAGAGCAGACCCAGCTGAAGTTTAAGGAGCTGGCTAACGAGGAACAGCTCAACGCACACAACACCCAGGCACTCTGTATATACACCGACGGCAGCAAAATTGAGGGCGAAGTCGGAGCAGCGCTCTCAATATGGAAGGAGAACACTGAGATAAAAGCCCTTAAATTAAAGCTGCCGCCATATTCCACAGTCTACCAGGCGGAACTCTTGGCACTAATGAGAGCCACAAGAGAAATCTTGAAGCGCCCAGAGACATCTTACGGAATCTTCAGCGACTCCAGGTCGGCTCTAGAGACAGTCGTCAACAACGGTTCCCTCCATCCTCTAGCCGTGGAGGCTCGCGAAAACATGAAAGCGAGCAGAATCCAGAATAAGGAAGTCTCCCTATTCTGGATCAAAGCCCACGCAGGATTGGAGGGAAACGAAAGAGCCGACACACTTGCAAAGGAGGCCGCGAAAAACTTGAGAAAAAGACCGGACTATGACTTCTGTCCAATCTCTTATGTCAAGAGACAGATCCGCCTGAGCTCTCTTGAAAAGTGGAACCACCGCTATAAAACGGGGGAGACTGCTGGGGTCACCAAGTTGTTCCTCCCGGATGCGTTAGAAGCCTTCAAAATAGTGCGACAATTTGAACCGACAGGCCTGACGACACAAATACTGACAGGGCATGGTGGGTTCTCCGAATACTTGAACCGGTTTAAGTGTAAGGAGAGCCCATCCTGCATCTGCGATCCGGATGTGAGCGAATCGGTAGTGCACGTACTCTTCGAGTGCCCGGTTTTTTCCCTCCAGAGATACGAAGCAGAGCAGATCCTCGGCCTAGACCTCAAAGTTGATAATGCTGTAACTTTTATGAAGGATAAGTACATAAGGAAAAGATTTATAGAATATTGTACCGAAATAGTAAAAAAAGTAATAAATAGGAACAAATAGGTATAAAAATTATGGTGAATATATATTTGAATATATATAAAATCAGCATATAAAGATAACAGATGTAATAGATAAGTAAATAGTACAATAAGTAAATAGAAAATAAGAAAAAGTAGTAAATAAAAATGTATACCTTAAAGAATCTAAATATTAACAAATTATATGTACCTTAAACCCAAAATATATCTAACAATAAAAAGTGTAATAGATATAAGAAACCCAAAAATTGTATAAAAATAAGATGTAGAAAATAAGATAAATTAGAAAATAAGAAAGTCCCATGTGGCAGGTTGTAACCTACATCCCTGATCCCTAAATCCTAGAATAAGGCAAATAGAATATAAATATAGAAAACAATTAGAAATATGAAAGAGAAGAATGAGAAAGAGAACAGAATGAAAAGAGCATTATAGATGATGAAACGAACGAAAGAGCCTCACTTTAAACCCCGTCAGGGTTCTGAAATAAATAAAAACTTGTAAAAAATAAAGAAAAAAAAGATAAAAAAGCTTTGACTAAAAAATACGTCAAAGGAGAACGAGAAAAAAAAAAAAAAAAAAAAAAAAAAAAAAAAAAAAACCTAACCTAACCTAACCTAACCTAACCTAACCTAACCTAACCTAACCTAACCTAACCTAACCTAACCTAACCTAACCTAACCTAACCTAACCTAACCTAACCTAACCTAACCTAACCTAACCTAACCTAACCTAACCTAACCTAACCTAACCTAACCTAACCTAACCTAACCTAACCTAACCTAACCTAACCTAACCTAACCTAACCTAACCTAACCTAACCTAACCGTCGACAACTTTCTTGTAATTGTGCCGAAACTTTTGCTAAATCGCTTTTGATCTACTCAATTGTGCTCATCTATTGATAATAAGTCATTCGCTCTGTCCTATTCCCGTAAAATCCTTGAATTTAAAATTTTTCAAACTTTAACTTTAGTACAAATTAATAACTTCGATTTTTCTCATTTTTTAGTCTATTCTTAGTGTTTTGCTGATCCAAACTCTCTGGATCAGCCTTTTTATAGTAGTTCAGCATAACCCGCGTGCATCTGAACCGAAAACATCGGGATCGGAGGTAAAATATCAATTTTATTGATATTTTTCATTCTGAAATCGAGTTTTCGCTGTTTCAGTGCAATTTTTCTCGATTTTTCGTCGATCTGTGCTGATTTATCCCTCTGGCGCCATTGAAACACTCGTGTTTAACACCCCTGCGCGTACCTGCAAAAAAAACAGAAGGATTAGACGACGAAAATCGCAAAAAAGTGCCCGACCACCCTTACGAAAAGTCTTAATACCCAGGCTTCATTTCCATACATTCGTCGACAACTTTCTTGTAATTGTGCCGAAACTTTTGCTAAATCGCTTTTGATCTACTCAATTGTGCTCATCTATTGATAATAAGTCATTCGCTCTGTCCTATTCCCGTAAAATCCTTGAATTTAAAATTTTTCAAACTTTAACTTTAGTACAAATTAATAACTTCGATTTTTCTCATTTTTTAGTCTATTCTTAGTGTTTTGCTGATCCAAACTCTCTGGATCAGCCTTTTTATAGTAGTTCAGCATAACCCGCGTGCATCTGAACCGAAAACATCGGGATCGGAGGTAAAATATCAATTTTATTGATATTTTTCATTCTGAAATCGAGTTTTCGCTGTTTCAGTGCAATTTTTCTCGATTTTTCGTCGATCTGTGCTGATTTATCCCTCTGGCGCCATTGAAACACTCGTGTTTAACACCCCTGCGCGTACCTGCAAAAAAAACAGAAGGATTAGACGACGAAAATCGCAAAAAAGTGCCCGACCACCCTTACGAAAAGTCTTAATACCCAGGCTTCATTTCCATACATTCGTCGACAACTTTCTTGTAATTGTGCCGAAACTTTTGCTAAATCGCTTTTGATCTACTCAATTGTGCTCATCTATTGATAATAAGTCATTCGCTCTGTCCTATTCCCGTAAAATCCTTGAATTTAAAATTTTTCAAACTTTAACTTTAGTACAAATTAATAACTTCGATTTTTCTCATTTTTTAGTCTATTCTTAGTGTTTTGCTGATCCAAACTCTCTGGATCAGCCTTTTTATAGTAGTTCAGCATAACCCGCGTGCATCTGAACCGAAAACATCGGGATCGGAGGTAAAATATCAATTTTATTGATATTTTTCATTCTGAAATCGAGTTTTCGCTGTTTCAGTGCAATTTTTCTCGATTTTTCGTCGATCTGTGCTGATTTATCCCTCTGGCGCCATTGAAACACTCGTGTTTAACACCCCTGCGCGTACCT
The DNA here is from genome assembly GCA_951394285.1 of Epirrhoe tristata. Lineage (NCBI taxonomy): Eukaryota > Metazoa > Arthropoda > Insecta > Lepidoptera > Geometridae > Epirrhoe > Epirrhoe tristata. Next base: position 30,350 of record OX596154.1, read on the forward strand.
GCAAAAAAAACAGAAGGATTAGACGACGAAAATCGCAAAAAAGTGCCCGACCACCCTTACGAAAAGTCTTAATACCCAGGCTTCATTTCCATACATTCGTCGACAACTTTCTTGTAATTGTGCCGAAACTTTTGCTAAATCGCTTTTGATCTACTCAATTGTGCTCATCTATTGATAATAAGTCATTCGCTCTGTCCTATTCCCGTAAAATCCTTGAATTTAAAATTTTTCAAACTTTAACTTTAGTACAAATTAATAACTTCGATTTTTCTCATTTTTTAGTCTATTCTTAGTGTTTTGCTGATCCAAACTCTCTGGATCAGCCTTTTTATAGTAGTTCAGCATAACCCGCGTGCATCTGAACCGAAAACATCGGGATCGGAGGTAAAATATCAATTTTATTGATATTTTTCATTCTGAAATCGAGTTTTCGCTGTTTCAGTGCAATTTTTCTCGATTTTTCGTCGATCTGTGCTGATTTATCCCTCTGGCGCCATTGAAACACTCGTGTTTAACACCCCTGCGCGTACCTGCAAAAAAAACAGAAGGATTAGACGACGAAAATCGCAAAAAAGTGCCCGACCACCCTTACGAAAAGTCTTAATACCCAGGCTTCATTTCCATACATTCGTCGACAACTTTCTTGTAATTGTGCCGAAACTTTTGCTAAATCGCTTTTGATCTACTCAATTGTGCTCATCTATTGATAATAAGTCATTCGCTCTGTCCTATTCCCGTAAAATCCTTGAATTTAAAATTTTTCAAACTTTAACTTTAGTACAAATTAATAACTTCGATTTTTCTCATTTTTTAGTCTATTCTTAGTGTTTTGCTGATCCAAACTCTCTGGATCAGCCTTTTTATAGTAGTTCAGCATAACCCGCGTGCATCTGAACCGAAAACATCGGGATCGGAGGTAAAATATCAATTTTATTGATATTTTTCATTCTGAAATCGAGTTTTCGCTGTTTCAGTGCAATTTTTCTCGATTTTTCGTCGATCTGTGCTGATTTATCCCTCTGGCGCCATTGAAACACTCGTGTTTAACACCCCTGCGCGTACCTGCAAAAAAAACAGAAGGATTAGACGACGAAAATCGCAAAAAAGTGCCCGACCACCCTTACGAAAAGTCTTAATACCCAGGCTTCATTTCCATACATTCGTCGACAACTTTCTTGTAATTGTGCCGAAACTTTTGCTAAATCGCTTTTGATCTACTCAATTGTGCTCATCTATTGATAATAAGTCATTCGCTCTGTCCTATTCCCGTAAAATCCTTGAATTTAAAATTTTTCAAACTTTAACTTTAGTACAAATTAATAACTTCGATTTTTCTCATTTTTTAGTCTATTCTTAGTGTTTTGCTGATCCAAACTCTCTGGATCAGCCTTTTTATAGTAGTTCAGCATAACCCGCGTGCATCTGAACCGAAAACATCGGGATCGGAGGTAAAATATCAATTTTATTGATATTTTTCATTCTGAAATCGAGTTTTCGCTGTTTCAGTGCAATTTTTCTCGATTTTTCGTCGATCTGTGCTGATTTATCCCTCTGGCGCCATTGAAACACTCGTGTTTAACACCCCTGCGCGTACCTGCAAAAAAAACAGAAGGATTAGACGACGAAAATCGCAAAAAAGTGCCCGACCACCCTTACGAAAAGTCTTAATACCCAGGCTTCATTTCCATACATTCGTCGACAACTTTCTTGTAATTGTGCCGAAACTTTTGCTAAATCGCTTTTGATCTACTCAATTGTGCTCATCTATTGATAATAAGTCATTCGCTCTGTCCTATTCCCGTAAAATCCTTGAATTTAAAATTTTTCAAACTTTAACTTTAGTACAAATTAATAACTTCGATTTTTCTCATTTTTTAGTCTATTCTTAGTGTTTTGCTGATCCAAACTCTCTGGATCAGCCTTTTTATAGTAGTTCAGCATAACCCGCGTGCATCTGAACCGAAAACATCGGGATCGGAGGTAAAATATCAATTTTATTGATATTTTTCATTCTGAAATCGAGTTTTCGCTGTTTCAGTGCAATTTTTCTCGATTTTTCGTCGATCTGTGCTGATTTATCCCTCTGGCGCCATTGAAACACTCGTGTTTAACACCCCTGCGCGTACCTGCAAAAAAAACAGAAGGATTAGACGACGAAAATCGCAAAAAAGTGCCCGACCACCCTTACGAAAAGTCTTAATACCCAGGCTTCATTTCCATACATTCGTCGACAACTTTCTTGTAATTGTGCCGAAACTTTTGCTAAATCGCTTTTGATCTACTCAATTGTGCTCATCTATTGATAATAAGTCATTCGCTCTGTCCTATTCCCGTAAAATCCTTGAATTTAAAATTTTTCAAACTTTAACTTTAGTACAAATTAATAACTTCGATTTTTCTCATTTTTTAGTCTATTCTTAGTGTTTTGCTGATCCAAACTCTCTGGATCAGCCTTTTTATAGTAGTTCAGCATAACCCGCGTGCATCTGAACCGAAAACATCGGGATCGGAGGTAAAATATCAATTTTATTGATATTTTTCATTCTGAAATCGAGTTTTCGCTGTTTCAGTGCAATTTTTCTCGATTTTTCGTCGATCTGTGCTGATTTATCCCTCTGGCGCCATTGAAACACTCGTGTTTAACACCCCTGCGCGTACCTGCAAAAAAAACAGAAGGATTAGACGACGAAAATCGCAAAAAAGTGCCCGACCACCCTTACGAAAAGTCTTAATACCCAGGCTTCATTTCCATACATTCGTCGACAACTTTCTTGTAATTGTGCCGAAACTTTTGCTAAATCGCTTTTGATCTACTCAATTGTGCTCATCTATTGATAATAAGTCATTCGCTCTGTCCTATTCCCGTAAAATCCTTGAATTTAAAATTTTTCAAACTTTAACTTTAGTACAAATTAATAACTTCGATTTTTCTCATTTTTTAGTCTATTCTTAGTGTTTTGCTGATCCAAACTCTCTGGATCAGCCTTTTTATAGTAGTTCAGCATAACCCGCGTGCATCTGAACCGAAAACATCGGGATCGGAGGTAAAATATCAATTTTATTGATATTTTTCATTCTGAAATCGAGTTTTCGCTGTTTCAGTGCAATTTTTCTCGATTTTTCGTCGATCTGTGCTGATTTATCCCTCTGGCGCCATTGAAACACTCGTGTTTAACACCCCTGCGCGTACCTGCAAAAAAAACAGAAGGATTAGACGACGAAAATCGCAAAAAAGTGCCCGACCACCCTTACGAAAAGTCTTAATACCCAGGCTTCATTTCCATACATTCGTCGACAACTTTCTTGTAATTGTGCCGAAACTTTTGCTAAATCGCTTTTGATCTACTCAATTGTGCTCATCTATTGATAATAAGTCATTCGCTCTGTCCTATTCCCGTAAAATCCTTGAATTTAAAATTTTTCAAACTTTAACTTTAGTACAAATTAATAACTTCGATTTTTCTCATTTTTTAGTCTATTCTTAGTGTTTTGCTGATCCAAACTCTCTGGATCAGCCTTTTTATAGTAGTTCAGCATAACCCGCGTGCATCTGAACCGAAAACATCGGGATCGGAGGTAAAATATCAATTTTATTGATATTTTTCATTCTGAAATCGAGTTTTCGCTGTTTCAGTGCAATTTTTCTCGATTTTTCGTCGATCTGTGCTGATTTATCCCTCTGGCGCCATTGAAACACTCGTGTTTAACACCCCTGCGCGTACCTGCAAAAAAAACAGAAGGATTAGACGACGAAAATCGCAAAAAAGTGCCCGACCACCCTTACGAAAAGTCTTAATACCCAGGCTTCATTTCCATACATTCGTCGACAACTTTCTTGTAATTGTGCCGAAACTTTTGCTAAATCGCTTTTGATCTACTCAATTGTGCTCATCTATTGATAATAAGTCATTCGCTCTGTCCTATTCCCGTAAAATCCTTGAATTTAAAATTTTTCAAACTTTAACTTTAGTACAAATTAATAACTTCGATTTTTCTCATTTTTTAGTCTATTCTTAGTGTTTTGCTGATCCAAACTCTCTGGATCAGCCTTTTTATAGTAGTTCAGCATAACCCGCGTGCATCTGAACCGAAAACATCGGGATCGGAGGTAAAATATCAATTTTATTGATATTTTTCATTCTGAAATCGAGTTTTCGCTGTTTCAGTGCAATTTTTCTCGATTTTTCGTCGATCTGTGCTGATTTATCCCTCTGGCGCCATTGAAACACTCGTGTTTAACACCCCTGCGCGTACCTGCAAAAAAAACAGAAGGATTAGACGACGAAAATCGCAAAAAAGTGCCCGACCACCCTTACGAAAAGTCTTAATACCCAGGCTTCATTTCCATACATTCGTCGACAACTTTCTTGTAATTGTGCCGAAACTTTTGCTAAATCGCTTTTGATCTACTCAATTGTGCTCATCTATTGATAATAAGTCATTCGCTCTGTCCTATTCCCGTAAAATCCTTGAATTTAAAATTTTTCAAACTTTAACTTTAGTACAAATTAATAACTTCGATTTTTCTCATTTTTTAGTCTATTCTTAGTGTTTTGCTGATCCAAACTCTCTGGATCAGCCTTTTTATAGTAGTTCAGCATAACCCGCGTGCATCTGAACCGAAAACATCGGGATCGGAGGTAAAATATCAATTTTATTGATATTTTTCATTCTGAAATCGAGTTTTCGCTGTTTCAGTGCAATTTTTCTCGATTTTTCGTCGATCTGTGCTGATTTATCCCTCTGGCGCCATTGAAACACTCGTGTTTAACACCCCTGCGCGTACCTGCAAAAAAAACAGAAGGATTAGACGACGAAAATCGCAAAAAAGTGCCCGACCACCCTTACGAAAAGTCTTAATACCCAGGCTTCATTTCCATACATTCGTCGACAACTTTCTTGTAATTGTGCCGAAACTTTTGCTAAATCGCTTTTGATCTACTCAATTGTGCTCATCTATTGATAATAAGTCATTCGCTCTGTCCTATTCCCGTAAAATCCTTGAATTTAAAATTTTTCAAACTTTAACTTTAGTACAAATTAATAACTTCGATTTTTCTCATTTTTTAGTCTATTCTTAGTGTTTTGCTGATCCAAACTCTCTGGATCAGCCTTTTTATAGTAGTTCAGCATAACCCGCGTGCATCTGAACCGAAAACATCGGGATCGGAGGTAAAATATCAATTTTATTGATATTTTTCATTCTGAAATCGAGTTTTCGCTGTTTCAGTGCAATTTTTCTCGATTTTTCGTCGATCTGTGCTGATTTATCCCTCTGGCGCCATTGAAACACTCGTGTTTAACACCCCTGCGCGTACCTGCAAAAAAAACAGAAGGATTAGACGACGAAAATCGCAAAAAAGTGCCCGACCACCCTTACGAAAAGTCTTAATACCCAGGCTTCATTTCCATACATTCGTCGACAACTTTCTTGTAATTGTGCCGAAACTTTTGCTAAATCGCTTTTGATCTACTCAATTGTGCTCATCTATTGATAATAAGTCATTCGCTCTGTCCTATTCCCGTAAAATCCTTGAATTTAAAATTTTTCAAACTTTAACTTTAGTACAAATTAATAACTTCGATTTTTCTCATTTTTTAGTCTATTCTTAGTGTTTTGCTGATCCAAACTCTCTGGATCAGCCTTTTTATAGTAGTTCAGCATAACCCGCGTGCATCTGAACCGAAAACATCGGGATCGGAGGTAAAATATCAATTTTATTGATATTTTTCATTCTGAAATCGAGTTTTCGCTGTTTCAGTGCAATTTTTCTCGATTTTTCGTCGATCTGTGCTGATTTATCCCTCTGGCGCCATTGAAACACTCGTGTTTAACACCCCTGCGCGTACCTGCAAAAAAAACAGAAGGATTAGACGACGAAAATCGCAAAAAAGTGCCCGACCACCCTTACGAAAAGTCTTAATACCCAGGCTTCATTTCCATACATTCGTCGACAACTTTCTTGTAATTGTGCCGAAACTTTTGCTAAATCGCTTTTGATCTACTCAATTGTGCTCATCTATTGATAATAAGTCATTCGCTCTGTCCTATTCCCGTAAAATCCTTGAATTTAAAATTTTTCAAACTTTAACTTTAGTACAAATTAATAACTTCGATTTTTCTCATTTTTTAGTCTATTCTTAGTGTTTTGCTGATCCAAACTCTCTGGATCAGCCTTTTTATAGTAGTTCAGCATAACCCGCGTGCATCTGAACCGAAAACATCGGGATCGGAGGTAAAATATCAATTTTATTGATATTTTTCATTCTGAAATCGAGTTTTCGCTGTTTCAGTGCAATTTTTCTCGATTTTTCGTCGATCTGTGCTGATTTATCCCTCTGGCGCCATTGAAACACTCGTGTTTAACACCCCTGCGCGTACCTGCAAAAAAAACAGAAGGATTAGACGACGAAAATCGCAAAAAAGTGCCCGACCACCCTTACGAAAAGTCTTAATACCCAGGCTTCATTTCCATACATTCGTCGACAACTTTCTTGTAATTGTGCCGAAACTTTTGCTAAATCGCTTTTGATCTACTCAATTGTGCTCATCTATTGATAATAAGTCATTCGCTCTGTCCTATTCCCGTAAAATCCTTGAATTTAAAATTTTTCAAACTTTAACTTTAGTACAAATTAATAACTTCGATTTTTCTCATTTTTTAGTCTATTCTTAGTGTTTTGCTGATCCAAACTCTCTGGATCAGCCTTTTTATAGTAGTTCAGCATAACCCGCGTGCATCTGAACCGAAAACATCGGGATCGGAGGTAAAATATCAATTTTATTGATATTTTTCATTCTGAAATCGAGTTTTCGCTGTTTCAGTGCAATTTTTCTCGATTTTTCGTCGATCTGTGCTGATTTATCCCTCTGGCGCCATTGAAACACTCGTGTTTAACACCCCTGCGCGTACCTGCAAAAAAAACAGAAGGATTAGACGACGAAAATCGCAAAAAAGTGCCCGACCACCCTTACGAAAAGTCTTAATACCCAGGCTTCATTTCCATACATTCGTCGACAACTTTCTTGTAATTGTGCCGAAACTTTTGCTAAATCGCTTTTGATCTACTCAATTGTGCTCATCTATTGATAATAAGTCATTCGCTCTGTCCTATTCCCGTAAAATCCTTGAATTTAAAATTTTTCAAACTTTAACTTTAGTACAAATTAATAACTTCGATTTTTCTCATTTTTTAGTCTATTCTTAGTGTTTTGCTGATCCAAACTCTCTGGATCAGCCTTTTTATAGTAGTTCAGCATAACCCGCGTGCATCTGAACCGAAAACATCGGGATCGGAGGTAAAATATCAATTTTATTGATATTTTTCATTCTGAAATCGAGTTTTCGCTGTTTCAGTGCAATTTTTCTCGATTTTTCGTCGATCTGTGCTGATTTATCCCTCTGGCGCCATTGAAACACTCGTGTTTAACACCCCTGCGCGTACCTGCAAAAAAAACAGAAGGATTAGACGACGAAAATCGCAAAAAAGTGCCCGACCACCCTTACGAAAAGTCTTAATACCCAGGCTTCATTTCCATACATTCGTCGACAACTTTCTTGTAATTGTGCCGAAACTTTTGCTAAATCGCTTTTGATCTACTCAATTGTGCTCATCTATTGATAATAAGTCATTCGCTCTGTCCTATTCCCGTAAAATCCTTGAATTTAAAATTTTTCAAACTTTAACTTTAGTACAAATTAATAACTTCGATTTTTCTCATTTTTTAGTCTATTCTTAGTGTTTTGCTGATCCAAACTCTCTGGATCAGCCTTTTTATAGTAGTTCAGCATAACCCGCGTGCATCTGAACCGAAAACATCGGGATCGGAGGTAAAATATCAATTTTATTGATATTTTTCATTCTGAAATCGAGTTTTCGCTGTTTCAGTGCAATTTTTCTCGATTTTTCGTCGATCTGTGCTGATTTATCCCTCTGGCGCCATTGAAACACTCGTGTTTAACACCCCTGCGCGTACCTGCAAAAAAAACAGAAGGATTAGACGACGAAAATCGCAAAAAAGTGCCCGACCACCCTTACGAAAAGTCTTAATACCCAGGCTTCATTTCCATACATTCGTCGACAACTTTCTTGTAATTGTGCCGAAACTTTTGCTAAATCGCTTTTGATCTACTCAATTGTGCTCATCTATTGATAATAAGTCATTCGCTCTGTCCTATTCCCGTAAAATCCTTGAATTTAAAATTTTTCAAACTTTAACTTTAGTACAAATTAATAACTTCGATTTTTCTCATTTTTTAGTCTATTCTTAGTGTTTTGCTGATCCAAACTCTCTGGATCAGCCTTTTTATAGTAGTTCAGCATAACCCGCGTGCATCTGAACCGAAAACATCGGGATCGGAGGTAAAATATCAATTTTATTGATATTTTTCATTCTGAAATCGAGTTTTCGCTGTTTCAGTGCAATTTTTCTCGATTTTTCGTCGATCTGTGCTGATTTATCCCTCTGGCGCCATTGAAACACTCGTGTTTAACACCCCTGCGCGTACCTGCAAAAAAAACAGAAGGATTAGACGACGAAAATCGCAAAAAAGTGCCCGACCACCCTTACGAAAAGTCTTAATACCCAGGCTTCATTTCCATACATTCGTCGACAACTTTCTTGTAATTGTGCCGAAACTTTTGCTAAATCGCTTTTGATCTACTCAATTGTGCTCATCTATTGATAATAAGTCATTCGCTCTGTCCTATTCCCGTAAAATCCTTGAATTTAAAATTTTTCAAACTTTAACTTTAGTACAAATTAATAACTTCGATTTTTCTCATTTTTTAGTCTATTCTTAGTGTTTTGCTGATCCAAACTCTCTGGATCAGCCTTTTTATAGTAGTTCAGCATAACCCGCGTGCATCTGAACCGAAAACATCGGGATCGGAGGTAAAATATCAATTTTATTGATATTTTTCATTCTGAAATCGAGTTTTCGCTGTTTCAGTGCAATTTTTCTCGATTTTTCGTCGATCTGTGCTGATTTATCCCTCTGGCGCCATTGAAACACTCGTGTTTAACACCCCTGCGCGTACCTGCAAAAAAAACAGAAGGATTAGACGACGAAAATCGCAAAAAAGTGCCCGACCACCCTTACGAAAAGTCTTAATACCCAGGCTTCATTTCCATACATTCGTCGACAACTTTCTTGTAATTGTGCCGAAACTTTTGCTAAATCGCTTTTGATCTACTCAATTGTGCTCATCTATTGATAATAAGTCATTCGCTCTGTCCTATTCCCGTAAAATCCTTGAATTTAAAATTTTTCAAACTTTAACTTTAGTACAAATTAATAACTTCGATTTTTCTCATTTTTTAGTCTATTCTTAGTGTTTTGCTGATCCAAACTCTCTGGATCAGCCTTTTTATAGTAGTTCAGCATAACCCGCGTGCATCTGAACCGAAAACATCGGGATCGGAGGTAAAATATCAATTTTATTGATATTTTTCATTCTGAAATCGAGTTTTCGCTGTTTCAGTGCAATTTTTCTCGATTTTTCGTCGATCTGTGCTGATTTATCCCTCTGGCGCCATTGAAACACTCGTGTTTAACACCCCTGCGCGTACCTGCAAAAAAAACAGAAGGATTAGACGACGAAAATCGCAAAAAAGTGCCCGACCACCCTTACGAAAAGTCTTAATACCCAGGCTTCATTTCCATACATTCGTCGACAACTTTCTTGTAATTGTGCCGAAACTTTTGCTAAATCGCTTTTGATCTACTCAATTGTGCTCATCTATTGATAATAAGTCATTCGCTCTGTCCTATTCCCGTAAAATCCTTGAATTTAAAATTTTTCAAACTTTAACTTTAGTACAAATTAATAACTTCGATTTTTCTCATTTTTTAGTCTATTCTTAGTGTTTTGCTGATCCAAACTCTCTGGATCAGCCTTTTTATAGTAGTTCAGCATAACCCGCGTGCATCTGAACCGAAAACATCGGGATCGGAGGTAAAATATCAATTTTATTGATATTTTTCATTCTGAAATCGAGTTTTCGCTGTTTCAGTGCAATTTTTCTCGATTTTTCGTCGATCTGTGCTGATTTATCCCTCTGGCGCCATTGAAACACTCGTGTTTAACACCCCTGCGCGTACCTGCAAAAAAAACAGAAGGATTAGACGACGAAAATCGCAAAAAAGTGCCCGACCACCCTTACGAAAAGTCTTAATACCCAGGCTTCATTTCCATACATTCGTCGACAACTTTCTTGTAATTGTGCCGAAACTTTTGCTAAATCGCTTTTGATCTACTCAATTGTGCTCATCTATTGATAATAAGTCATTCGCTCTGTCCTATTCCCGTAAAATCCTTGAATTTAAAATTTTTCAAACTTTAACTTTAGTACAAATTAATAACTTCGATTTTTCTCATTTTTTAGTCTATTCTTAGTGTTTTGCTGATCCAAACTCTCTGGATCAGCCTTTTTATAGTAGTTCAGCATAACCCGCGTGCATCTGAACCGAAAACATCGGGATCGGAGGTAAAATATCAATTTTATTGATATTTTTCATTCTGAAATCGAGTTTTCGCTGTTTCAGTGCAATTTTTCTCGATTTTTCGTCGATCTGTGCTGATTTATCCCTCTGGCGCCATTGAAACACTCGTGTTTAACACCCCTGCGCGTACCTGCAAAAAAAACAGAAGGATTAGACGACGAAAATCGCAAAAAAGTGCCCGACCACCCTTACGAAAAGTCTTAATACCCAGGCTTCATTTCCATACATTCGTCGACAACTTTCTTGTAATTGTGCCGAAACTTTTGCTAAATCGCTTTTGATCTACTCAATTGTGCTCATCTATTGATAATAAGTCATTCGCTCTGTCCTATTCCCGTAAAATCCTTGAATTTAAAATTTTTCAAACTTTAACTTTAGTACAAATTAATAACTTCGATTTTTCTCATTTTTTAGTCTATTCTTAGTGTTTTGCTGATCCAAACTCTCTGGATCAGCCTTTTTATAGTAGTTCAGCATAACCCGCGTGCATCTGAACCGAAAACATCGGGATCGGAGGTAAAATATCAATTTTATTGATATTTTTCATTCTGAAATCGAGTTTTCGCTGTTTCAGTGCAATTTTTCTCGATTTTTCGTCGATCTGTGCTGATTTATCCCTCTGGCGCCATTGAAACACTCGTGTTTAACACCCCTGCGCGTACCTGCAAAAAAAACAGAAGGATTAGACGACGAAAATCGCAAAAAAGTGCCCGACCACCCTTACGAAAAGTCTTAATACCCAGGCTTCATTTCCATACATTCGTCGACAACTTTCTTGTAATTGTGCCGAAACTTTTGCTAAATCGCTTTTGATCTACTCAATTGTGCTCATCTATTGATAATAAGTCATTCGCTCTGTCCTATTCCCGTAAAATCCTTGAATTTAAAATTTTTCAAACTTTAACTTTAGTACAAATTAATAACTTCGATTTTTCTCATTTTTTAGTCTATTCTTAGTGTTTTGCTGATCCAAACTCTCTGGATCAGCCTTTTTATAGTAGTTCAGCATAACCCGCGTGCATCTGAACCGAAAACATCGGGATCGGAGGTAAAATATCAATTTTATTGATATTTTTCATTCTGAAATCGAGTTTTCGCTGTTTCAGTGCAATTTTTCTCGATTTTTCGTCGATCTGTGCTGATTTATCCCTCTGGCGCCATTGAAACACTCGTGTTTAACACCCCTGCGCGTACCTGCAAAAAAAACAGAAGGATTAGACGACGAAAATCGCAAAAAAGTGCCCGACCACCCTTACGAAAAGTCTTAATACCCAGGCTTCATTTCCATACATTCGTCGACAACTTTCTTGTAATTGTGCCGAAACTTTTGCTAAATCGCTTTTGATCTACTCAATTGTGCTCATCTATTGATAATAAGTCATTCGCTCTGTCCTATTCCCGTAAAATCCTTGAATTTAAAATTTTTCAAACTTTAACTTTAGTACAAATTAATAACTTCGATTTTTCTCATTTTTTAGTCTATTCTTAGTGTTTTGCTGATCCAAACTCTCTGGATCAGCCTTTTTATAGTAGTTCAGCATAACCCGCGTGCATCTGAACCGAAAACATCGGGATCGGAGGTAAAATATCAATTTTATTGATATTTTTCATTCTGAAATCGAGTTTTCGCTGTTTCAGTGCAATTTTTCTCGATTTTTCGTCGATCTGTGCTGATTTATCCCTCTGGCGCCATTGAAACACTCGTGTTTAACACCCCTGCGCGTACCTGCAAAAAAAACAGAAGGATTAGACGACGAAAATCGCAAAAAAGTGCCCGACCACCCTTACGAAAAGTCTTAATACCCAGGCTTCATTTCCATACATTCGTCGACAACTTTCTTGTAATTGTGCCGAAACTTTTGCTAAATCGCTTTTGATCTACTCAATTGTGCTCATCTATTGATAATAAGTCATTCGCTCTGTCCTATTCCCGTAAAATCCTTGAATTTAAAATTTTTCAAACTTTAACTTTAGTACAAATTAATAACTTCGATTTTTCTCATTTTTTAGTCTATTCTTAGTGTTTTGCTGATCCAAACTCTCTGGATCAGCCTTTTTATAGTAGTTCAGCATAACCCGCGTGCATCTGAACCGAAAACATCGGGATCGGAGGTAAAATATCAATTTTATTGATATTTTTCATTCTGAAATCGAGTTTTCGCTGTTTCAGTGCAATTTTTCTCGATTTTTCGTCGATCTGTGCTGATTTATCCCTCTGGCGCCATTGAAACACTCGTGTTTAACACCCCTGCGCGTACCTGCAAAAAAAACAGAAGGATTAGACGACGAAAATCGCAAAAAAGTGCCCGACCACCCTTACGAAAAGTCTTAATACCCAGGCTTCATTTCCATACATTCGTCGACAACTTTCTTGTAATTGTGCCGAAACTTTTGCTAAATCGCTTTTGATCTACTCAATTGTGCTCATCTATTGATAATAAGTCATTCGCTCTGTCCTATTCCCGTAAAATCCTTGAATTTAAAATTTTTCAAACTTTAACTTTAGTACAAATTAATAACTTCGATTTTTCTCATTTTTTAGTCTATTCTTAGTGTTTTGCTGATCCAAACTCTCTGGATCAGCCTTTTTATAGTAGTTCAGCATAACCCGCGTGCATCTGAACCGAAAACATCGGGATCGGAGGTAAAATATCAATTTTATTGATATTTTTCATTCTGAAATCGAGTTTTCGCTGTTTCAGTGCAATTTTTCTCGATTTTTCGTCGATCTGTGCTGATTTATCCCTCTGGCGCCATTGAAACACTCGTGTTTAACACCCCTGCGCGTACCTGCAAAAAAAACAGAAGGATTAGACGACGAAAATCGCAAAAAAGTGCCCGACCACCCTTACGAAAAGTCTTAATACCCAGGCTTCATTTCCATACATTCGTCGACAACTTTCTTGTAATTGTGCCGAAACTTTTGCTAAATCGCTTTTGATCTACTCAATTGTGCTCATCTATTGATAATAAGTCATTCGCTCTGTCCTATTCCCGTAAAATCCTTGAATTTAAAATTTTTCAAACTTTAACTTTAGTACAAATTAATAACTTCGATTTTTCTCATTTTTTAGTCTATTCTTAGTGTTTTGCTGATCCAAACTCTCTGGATCAGCCTTTTTATAGTAGTTCAGCATAACCCGCGTGCATCTGAACCGAAAACATCGGGATCGGAGGTAAAATATCAATTTTATTGATATTTTTCATTCTGAAATCGAGTTTTCGCTGTTTCAGTGCAATTTTTCTCGATTTTTCGTCGATCTGTGCTGATTTATCCCTCTGGCGCCATTGAAACACTCGTGTTTAACACCCCTGCGCGTACCTGCAAAAAAAACAGAAGGATTAGACGACGAAAATCGCAAAAAAGTGCCCGACCACCCTTACGAAAAGTCTTAATACCCAGGCTTCATTTCCATACATTCGTCGACAACTTTCTTGTAATTGTGCCGAAACTTTTGCTAAATCGCTTTTGATCTACTCAATTGTGCTCATCTATTGATAATAAGTCATTCGCTCTGTCCTATTCCCGTAAAATCCTTGAATTTAAAATTTTTCAAACTTTAACTTTAGTACAAATTAATAACTTCGATTTTTCTCATTTTTTAGTCTATTCTTAGTGTTTTGCTGATCCAAACTCTCTGGATCAGCCTTTTTATAGTAGTTCAGCATAACCCGCGTGCATCTGAACCGAAAACATCGGGATCGGAGGTAAAATATCAATTTTATTGATATTTTTCATTCTGAAATCGAGTTTTCGCTGTTTCAGTGCAATTTTTCTCGATTTTTCGTCGATCTGTGCTGATTTATCCCTCTGGCGCCATTGAAACACTCGTGTTTAACACCCCTGCGCGTACCTGCAAAAAAAACAGAAGGATTAGACGACGAAAATCGCAAAAAAGTGCCCGACCACCCTTACGAAAAGTCTTAATACCCAGGCTTCATTTCCATACATTCGTCGACAACTTTCTTGTAATTGTGCCGAAACTTTTGCTAAATCGCTTTTGATCTACTCAATTGTGCTCATCTATTGATAATAAGTCATTCGCTCTGTCCTATTCCCGTAAAATCCTTGAATTTAAAATTTTTCAAACTTTAACTTTAGTACAAATTAATAACTTCGATTTTTCTCATTTTTTAGTCTATTCTTAGTGTTTTGCTGATCCAAACTCTCTGGATCAGCCTTTTTATAGTAGTTCAGCATAACCCGCGTGCATCTGAACCGAAAACATCGGGATCGGAGGTAAAATATCAATTTTATTGATATTTTTCATTCTGAAATCGAGTTTTCGCTGTTTCAGTGCAATTTTTCTCGATTTTTCGTCGATCTGTGCTGATTTATCCCTCTGGCGCCATTGAAACACTCGTGTTTAACACCCCTGCGCGTACCTGCAAAAAAAACAGAAGGATTAGACGACGAAAATCGCAAAAAAGTGCCCGACCACCCTTACGAAAAGTCTTAATACCCAGGCTTCATTTCCATACATTCGTCGACAACTTTCTTGTAATTGTGCCGAAACTTTTGCTAAATCGCTTTTGATCTACTCAATTGTGCTCATCTATTGATAATAAGTCATTCGCTCTGTCCTATTCCCGTAAAATCCTTGAATTTAAAATTTTTCAAACTTTAACTTTAGTACAAATTAATAACTTCGATTTTTCTCATTTTTTAGTCTATTCTTAGTGTTTTGCTGATCCAAACTCTCTGGATCAGCCTTTTTATAGTAGTTCAGCATAACCCGCGTGCATCTGAACCGAAAACATCGGGATCGGAGGTAAAATATCAATTTTATTGATATTTTTCATTCTGAAATCGAGTTTTCGCTGTTTCAGTGCAATTTTTCTCGATTTTTCGTCGATCTGTGCTGATTTATCCCTCTGGCGCCATTGAAACACTCGTGTTTAACACCCCTGCGCGTACCTGCAAAAAAAACAGAAGGATTAGACGACGAAAATCGCAAAAAAGTGCCCGACCACCCTTACGAAAAGTCTTAATACCCAGGCTTCATTTCCATACATTCGTCGACAACTTTCTTGTAATTGTGCCGAAACTTTTGCTAAATCGCTTTTGATCTACTCAATTGTGCTCATCTATTGATAATAAGTCATTCGCTCTGTCCTATTCCCGTAAAATCCTTGAATTTAAAATTTTTCAAACTTTAACTTTAGTACAAATTAATAACTTCGATTTTTCTCATTTTTTAGTCTATTCTTAGTGTTTTGCTGATCCAAACTCTCTGGATCAGCCTTTTTATAGTAGTTCAGCATAACCCGCGTGCATCTGAACCGAAAACATCGGGATCGGAGGTAAAATATCAATTTTATTGATATTTTTCATTCTGAAATCGAGTTTTCGCTGTTTCAGTGCAATTTTTCTCGATTTTTCGTCGATCTGTGCTGATTTATCCCTCTGGCGCCATTGAAACACTCGTGTTTAACACCCCTGCGCGTACCTGCAAAAAAAACAGAAGGATTAGACGACGAAAATCGCAAAAACGGGCCCGCCCACCCACCCATACCGCGTTACCGTGGTAAATAACTAGTCACTCTTTGTAGGGAATTATTTTTTATCTAATAAACTAGTTACTTTTTAGTTGTTTTACGGATAGGAGCTTTTACTGTTAGTTGTAGGGCACCACTTAGTGTGGTTAAAGGCTTAGATTGAGTAAGATTTTCGACAATATATCGTTAAATTCATTTATTTTCTAAGATTGCCCATTCTGAAAGGGAAAAAGCATATCTAGCAAGACCAGATACTGCCTCTCGGTATCTTTGAGCATAGGACTAGCTGTATTCTATACATAAATATATAATTGTTGACTGCTAGGGCTCCTCAGGCCTTATTACAGAGCTTTAATAATTTGGACTAGTGCATTTTTTTGGAAAAATGGCAACTGCCCGAACACCTACAAAGATGAAAGGGGTTATGGGGGGGGGTTCCAAGGAGAGCTTATCTCAGAAACCTGGACCTTCTCCCATTGCATGGGAGATAGGAAAACCGAACTCCCAGCCTAAAACCCCGATCTCCTTGAAGGAACTTAAAGACTTGGCGCCGCAAATCGAGTCCGAAAAGGTTGCTCAAGATACTTTGACGGAGATAAAGGGAAGCATGCCGACCCAAAAAAGCAAATATGCCGACAGGTTGGCAGAGGCGAAGGCTTGTGTCCTCAAAGCGAAAACTCATCTCGCTAACTCCCGAAACATCAAAACGGAAATTAAGACCGGAGTGACACAAGCGATCGACCGGCTCTATCAGCTTGTAAAAGAAGTAGAAAGTGTGAAGGGGAACGGGAAGGCGATCAAAGAAACAGAAATAATAGAACTGGAAAAAGAACCTGAAAAGTGGGAAGTAGAAAGAAAGGAACGGGACAATGAACATAAAGAACTAATAAAGAGATTAGACGAACAAACTAGACTTATACAGGAGAATAATGAGAAAATGGAAAAATTGAAAGAGACGATGATGTCTAACCACAGTAAATGCCCTAATATTGAGCAACTGAAAGGAGAAATAAGAGAGGTTAGCGCAGCACTTAAAGAGGCTAAACTGATGACCCCAGCAGGTCCAGCAGTAAAGGAACTCCAAGTAGGAATACAAGCCCTGGGAGAGACTTTGAGTTCAACAAAAGACCAGCTGGAGGAAGTCATTGCAGCGACCAAAACCGGCCTAACGATGTCCTACGCCGACATGGCAAGGAAACCAGCTCCTTGCTCCCCAAATCACACTCTTATAGTGTCATCTTCAAACCAAAAGGACACCAGTTCTGAAGTGCTGGAGAAAATAAGAGGTGCAGTGGACGCAAGGACATCTGGAATCCAAGTCGAAAGCGTCAGAAAGGCTAAAGACCAAAAGGTGGTCATCGCTTGCAAGAGCCAGGAGGAAGTGAAGAAACTCCAAACCAGAATCCTGGGCAAGAAAAATGAGCTCACTGTTGAAGAGGGGAAGCTAAAAGACCCGTTGGTCATAATCAAAGACGTCCTGGCTTATAACTCAGACGAGGATGTGCTGCGTTCGCTCAAGACTCAGAACCCACATATAACCGGCGATATCCCTGAAAAGGATTACCGCGCTTCAGTCAAGTATAGAAGAAGGGCGCGCAACTCTCTGGAGAACCACATTGTGTTGCAAGTTTCTCCAAAATTATGGCAGAAGCTGACAACATCTAATGGAGTGCACATAGACCTTCAGCGACGTCCAGTGTACGACCAAAGTCCGCTGCTCCAATGCACAAAATGCTTAGGGTATGGACACGGGCGCAAATTGTGCAAAGAGGCTGCGGAACTTTGCAGTCACTGTGGCGAAACCCACCTAAGAAAGGACTGCCCCATTTTGGCTCTTGGCGATGCAGCCTCTTGCAGAAATTGTAAAACGGCAAAAATGGACAAATGTAACCATAGTTCGTATGCGCAGGAATGCCCAATTCGGCGACGCTGGGACTCGTTAGCGAGGTCCAGCGTTGCGTATTGCTAAAGTTGTGGTTGTGCAAAATAATAATGTCTTGCAAGCCAACCTGCAGAGATCTAGACTGGCAACGCAAGAATTTCTTCAGGTAGCTGCGCATGATAAAGTGGGATTCGGATTGATACAAGAACCCTATGTTGGATCAATTGGTAGGGTTAAGGACTACAATGGAGTTAGAGTTGTACAAAAGATTACATCAAACAAAGAAAAGCCAATCAAAGCGGCCATTGTAGTCCTTGACCAAAACATAAAAATACAGACGGACCCCACTCTATCCTCAGAAAACATTGCTCATGCAATACTTAGCACAGATACTTGGAAGATTGAAGTCGTGTCAGTCTATTTCGAAGACACCCAGCCTCTGGACTCTTATTTAGCCCACCTAAAAAAGATCATGTGCCAATCAAAGATTAAAAATGTAATTGTAGGTGGAGATTTTAACGCATGGAGCCCATGGTGGGGAAGCGTTACTGAAGACGATAGAGGGGCAGAGTTGGCTGCATTTTTTGACGAGAACAACTTGCATATCTTAAATGTCGGCAATACACCGACATTTGAAACAGTGAGAAACGGGATAGTTTATAAGAGCAGAGTAGATGTTACAGTTTGTAGCGAAGACTTCCTTCCTAAGATAACTGACTGGCAGGTAGATGAAGCGATATCAAGTTCAGACCATAATGCGATCAAATTTAAAATCAATTTAGAAAAATCCAATGTAGTAACCGAATCTAAATCAACTAGAATTTTTAACACTAAAAAAGCCAAATGGAGCGATTTCAAAATTACGTTGGCTGACAAACTAAAAGATAAAAATATTAATATACATACTATAAAAGAAACTAAAACTAAAAAAGAATTACAAGACAAAATTGAAATTTATATTAATAGTGTAAAAGAAACTTGTGAAGACACCATACCGAAACTTAAAAGAAACTCACAGTTTAGATTGCCATGGTGGACTGAGGAATTAGAAAAAAAGAAGAGAGATATGGTGACTAAAAAACGAAGAATAAGATGCGCTGCACCTAAAAGAAAAGAAATTGTAATTAAAGAATACCTAGAAGCAAAAGAACTATATGAAGAAGAAGCAAAAAACGAACAGACAAGAAGTTGGAAGGAGTTTTGTACAACACAAGATAAAGAAACACTATGGGACGGAATTTACCGAGTCATAAGGAAGACGTCCAAAAGATATGATGACGTTTTATTATGTAGAGATGGTAAAATTCTGGACCCGAAAGACTCATCAGAATTTCTTATAAATACCTTTTTTCCCGATGACAGTGAGAAAGATGACCTAGAAATACATAAAAGAATAAGAAGAGAAGATATAGAAGGTGAAAATGCTGAGGAGGGAACTGAAGAGGACGATCCACCATTCACGGTCGCAGAGCTGATTCACGCAATTGACAGCCTCAATCCGAAAAAAGCACCGGGATCGGATGGCCTAACAGCAGATATTTGCTCCACAGCAATAGGCACAGATATATCTATCTTCCTGGAAATAGCTAATAGATGTTTAAGTCTAAGCCTTTTCCCTAAAATATGGAAAGTAGCGTCAGTAATTGCATTCAGGAAACCCGGGAAAAGCGACTACACACAAGTAAAATCTTATCGCCCAATAGGGCTCTTATCAGTCTTTGGAAAAATCCTTGAAAAAATGATGATAAAAAGAATCAGATGGCATGTATTACCAAAATGTAATCCCCGTCAATATGGCTTCATGCCACAGCGTTGTACAGAAGACTCCCTCTATGATCTGATGGATAATATTAGAGAGCAGATAAGAGAAAAGAAAATTTCCATTTTAATATCACTAGACATAGAGGGAGCCTTCGACAACGCATGGTGGCCCGCAATCCGAAACCAACTGAGGAATAAAAAATGTCCGAACAACCTTAGAAATTTGGTAAATAATTATTTGGAGGATCGCCAAGTAAAGGTGACATATGCAGGAGAAACTACAATTAAGAACAACACGAAAGGATGTATCCAGGGCTCGATAGGAGGCCCAACTTTTTGGAATATTTTGATAGATTCATTACTCGAGGAACTGGAACACAACGGAATACATTGTCAAGCTTTCGCTGATGATGTTGTCCTTGTTTTTTCCGGAGATAAAATATCTGAAATGGAAAATAGAATTAACACAACACTTGAACATATATATACCTGGGGCATAACCAACAAACTAAACTTTGCAGCTCACAAAACTAATGTAATGATAATAACCAATAAACTTAAATATGATATTCCAAATCTAATAATGGGGGGAATTAAATTAAATATAGTAAACGAAATAAAAATATTAGGACTAACAATAGATAATAAATTAACTTATAACACACACGTTGCAAATATCTGTAAAAAATCTTCAGCTATCTACCATCAATTAACAAGAGCAGCGAAAACAAACTGGGGATTAAATCCGGAAATAATAAGGACGATATACGTGGCTGTCATAGAACCTATAGTTCTATATTCGTCAAGTGTATGGTATCAGGCCACAGATAAAATACAGATACAAAAACAACTGAATACAATTCAAAGAAGATTTGCTCAAAAAATCAGTAAATCTTATAGAACAGTTTCCTTGAATTCAGCATTAATTCTCTCGGGACTAATTCCGTTAGACCTTAGGATTCGAGAAGCTGCAGCCATCTATGAAGCAAAGAGAGGCAAGCCCTTAGATGAATACGTAGGTGACAGGCAACTTGAATCCAAAGTCAATTTTATGAAAGCTTGCCATCCTGCTAAAGAATTGGTAATAACATATAAATGTATTAATGAATGGACAGATGAAATTATAAAGGAGAATAACATCAATGGACTTCTAGTTTTTACAGATGGAAGTAAGATAGAAGGGAAAGTAGGAGCTGCTATATCATGGTGGAGAGATGATGTAGAAATAAAAAGCAAGAAACTACACCTTGAGTCTTTCTGTACAGTATTCCAAGCCGAATTGTTTGCTATTTACCTTGTAACGGAGCAAGCGCTTAAAATGAATGAGTCGCAAATAACCATCGTTAGCGACTCCCGATCTTCATTAGAGCTGATCAAGAGCAATGATACATTCCACCCATTGGCTTTTGAGATACGCAGAAATATTACCATCCTTCACGGAAAAGGTAAAAACGTACAGCTATTCTGGGTAAGAGCTCATGTGGGGGTTAAAGGAAATGAGCGTGCAGACGAACTTGCAAAATTAGCAGCACTCAAACTAAAATCAGCTTCACATTATGACAAATGTCCAATTTCATTTATTAAAAAAGCATTAAGACAAAAATCAATAGAAATTTGGAACATAAGATACATAAACTCAGAAACATCAAAAACAACAAAAACCTTTTTCCCAGATGCTTTCGAAGCTTATAAAATAATAAAAGAATTAAACATAAATAATATACTATCACAAATATTCACAGGACATGGCGGATTTGGACATTACCTACACAGATTCAAATTAAAAACCTCACCCGAATGTATTTGCGACCCCAATGAAGAAGAATCAATTCTACATTTGATCACGAATTGTCCAAAATATGCAAAGAGACGAAATGACTTGGAAGAAGAGTTTAAAGATAATATACAAATACATACATTACCAACCTGGATCGCAGAGAAAACAAGAAGGGAGAAATTTTTAGAATTTTGTACATATATTGCGAATGAAGCAATACATAGAAATAAAACATAATTGATAATTATGCAAATACCTTAATATTTATGATATTGAATATATATATACAAAAAAAAAAAAAAAAAAACACAAAAAATATAATAAAACAATTAAAAACAAAAAAAAATAAAAATAAAAAAAATAATAAACAAAATTTAAAAAAAAAATAAATAAATTAAAAAATAAATAAATAAAAATACCAAATAAAATAATATAAAATAAATATATACTAATATATTTATAAAAACACAAGTTAATTATTGTAAATAGTAAAGTTGATTACAAAAGTCTGATAAAAACAAGAATAGAAAATATAACTTAAACTATATAAACATTAAAATAAAAGTGAAATAATAATAAAGAAAGTGCAAAAGAAATTAAACAATAAAGGAATAAAAAAGACTCTGACAAAAGTCAGAGGGAAATAACCGAAAATTATAAAAAAAAAAAAAAAAAAAAAAAAAAAAACCTAACCTAACCTAACCTAACCTAACCTAACCTAACCTAACCTAACCTAACCTAACCTAACCTAACCTAACCTAACCTAACCTTTTTTTTTTTTTTTTTTTTTTTTTACCGTCAGAGAAATGCCTACGCATTCCTCACCGCCCCGGGGGGGAGCGGATGAGGATATGTGGGGCTTGCACCCACTAAAAAACTGACTGGGTTCCCGCTTAACGCCATATTGCCGGGGCTATGGGCACGCTTTCGCACTCTTCACACGGCCCCGACGGCGTTTGACTCAAAACGAGTCCCTCCTACTGGTGAGGCAACTGCCTCCCACCATGTCTCCTAGGACAAGCGCGCGGAACACCCACGCGCGCCGTCACGGGGCCTTTCATGGGCGACGGCGTCCCCCGATGCCGCCGCCATGGCCCCTGCGGCGGATCAGATCTTTGGCTCCGCCGCAAAACCACTAAACGGCCGCAGAGGACAGGGAGAGCGGCAACGACACACCGACACTCCTCTTCCCCTGCGGCCCCACCGCTGACGCAACTAACGGTGCGCCCCCGTTGGTCGCGAGAGATAGGGCTAGCGGCAAACACCGGCAGGCCTCCTCTCACGCGACCCCGCCTAACGGCCGCAGAGGATAGGGAGAGCGGCAACGACACACCGACACTCCTCCTCCCCTGCGGCCCCACCACCAACGCATCAAACGGTGCGCCCCCGTTCGGTCGCGGGAGATAGGGCGAGCGGCAACGACACACCGACACGCCTCTCCTCCCGCGACCCCTCCCTCCTGGCTGCAGGGGATCGAAAACTCCATCCCCGGCAGCCTCGGACGCATCAAAGCAGGCCCCACCACGGGCCCACTCCGAGCGTCCCCGCCTTGGATTCCTGTTGGCTTCACCGTGTTACCCACCACGGCTACTGAGCCCCCCCATCGCGACAAGATCGGAATCCTCGGGGGGGAACCTAACCTAACCTAACCTAACCTAACCTAACCTAACCTAACCTAACCTAACCTAACCTAACCTAACCTAACCTAACCTAACCTAACCTAACCTAACCTAACCTTTTTTTTTTTTTTTTTTTTACCGTCAGAGAAATGCCTACGCATTCCTCACCGCCCCGGGGGGGAGCGGATGAGGATATGTGGGGCTTGCACCCACTAAAAAACTGACTGGGTTCCCGCTTAACGCCATATTGCCGGGGCTATGGGCACGCTTTCGCACTCTTCACACGGCCCCGACGGCGTTTGACTCAAAACGAGTCCCTCCTACTGGTGAGGCAACTGCCTCCCACCATGTCTCCTAGGACAAGCGCGCGGAACACCCACGCGCGCCGTCACGGGGCCTTTCATGGGCGACGGCGTCCCCCGATGCCGCCGCCATGGCCCCTGCGGCGGATCAGATCTTTGGCTCCGCCGCAAAACCACTAAACGGCCGCAGAGGACAGGGAGAGCGGCAACGACACACCGACACTCCTCTTCCCCTGCGGCCCCACCGCTGACGCAACTAACGGTGCGCCCCCGTTGGTCGCGAGAGATAGGGCTAGCGGCAAACACCGGCAGGCCTCCTCTCACGCGACCCCGCCTAACGGCCGCAGAGGATAGGGAGAGCGGCAACGACACACCGACACTCCTCTTCCCCTGCGGCCCCACCACCAACGCATCAAACGGTGCGCCCCCGTTCGGTCGCGGGAGATAGGGCGAGCGGCAACGACACACCGACACGCCTCTCCTCCCGCGACCCCTCCCTCCTGGCTGCAGGGGATCGAAAACTCCATCCCCGGCAGCCTCGGACGCATCAAAGCAGGCCCCACCACGGGCCCACTCCGAGCGTCCCCGCCTTGGATTCCTGTTGGCTTCACCGTGTTACCCACCACGGCTACTGAGCCCCCCCATCGCGACAAGATCGGAATCCTCGGGGGGGAACCTAACCTTTTTTTTTTTTTTTTTTTTTTTTTTAGAGTCGGAGAAATGCCTTATGCATCCCCCACCGCCCCGGGGGGCAGCGGATGGGGGTATGTGGGACTCGCACCCACTAAAAAACCGACTGGGTTCCCTCGTAACGCCATAGTGCCGGGGCTATGGGTACGCTTTCGCACTCGTCCACGGCCCCGACGGCGTTGGCTCAAAGAGCCCCCTCTCTGCCGAGGCTTCCGCCTCCCGCCGAGCGAGGCGCGCAGAACACCCATGCGCGCCACCTCATTGCAGTGCCAGCGGACGGCGGCACCCCCCGTACCACCGACGCGGCGACTGCCATGGTCGGGACGAAAATGTTGGGCGAAAGTAACCTCTATCTCCGCCCGTATCTCCGCCCCTTCCATCACCAGAAGGCTTCGCCTCCTCCGGACTCCTCCAGAGTCAGCGAAGCACCCCTTTACCAACTTCATCCACTGCGCGCTCCACTGAAGGAGGGCGCGTGGAGAAGGCCTCCAAAACGGCCGCAGAAGACAGGGAGAGCGGCAACGCAACACCGTCACTCCTCTTCCACTGCGGCCCCACCGCCGACGCATCCTACGGTGCGCCACCGTTGGGTCGCGGGAGATAGGGCGAGCGGCAACGACACACCGACACGCCTCTTCACCCGCGACCCCGCCCTCTCGTTTGGACGCAACCAGTGCGTCCCCGCCTGGGATTCCTGTTAGCTTCACCGTGTCCACCCGCCACGGCTACTAAGCCCCCCCATCG
This sequence comes from Epirrhoe tristata, assembly GCA_951394285.1. Taxonomy (NCBI): domain Eukaryota; kingdom Metazoa; phylum Arthropoda; class Insecta; order Lepidoptera; family Geometridae; genus Epirrhoe; species Epirrhoe tristata. The sequence continues at coordinate 55,132 of OX596154.1, forward strand.
CGACAAGATCGGAATCCTTCGGGGGGGGGGGGGAACCTAACCTAACCTTTTTTTTTTTTTTTTTTTTTTTTTTTTTTTTTTTTTTTTACCGTCAGAGAAATGCCTACGCATTCCTCACCGCCCCGGGGGGGAGCGGATGAGGATATGTGGGGCTTGCACCCACTAAAAAACTGACTGGGTTCCCGCTTAACGCCATATTGCCGGGGCTATGGGCACGCTTTCGCACTCTTCACACGGCCCCGACGGCGTTTGACTCAAAACGAGTCCCTCCTACTGGTGAGGCAAACTGCCTCCCACCATGTCTCCTAGGACAAGCGCGCGGAACACCCACGCGCGCCGTCACGGGGCCTTTCATGGGCGACGGCGTCCCCCGATGCCGCCGCCATGGCCCCTGCGGCGGATCAGATCTTTGGCTCCGCCGCAAAACCACTAAACGGCCGCAGAGGACAGGGAGAGCGGCAACGACACACCGACACTCCTCTTCCCCTGCGGCCCCACCGCTGACGCAACTAACGGTGCGCCCCCGTTGGTCGCGAGAGATAGGGCTAGCGGCAAACACCGGCAGGCCTCCTCTCACGCGACCCCGCCTAACGGCCGCAGAGGACAGGGAGAGCGGCAACGACACACCGACACTCCTCTTCCCCTGCGGCCCCACCACCAACGCATCCAACGGTGCGCCCCCGTTCGGTCGCGGGAGATAGGGCGAGCGGCAACGACACACCGACACGCCTCTCCTCCCGCGACCCCTCCCTCCTGGCTGCAGGGGATCGAAAACTCCATCCCCGGCAGCCTCGGACGCATCAAAGCAGGCCCCACCACGGGCCCACTCCAAGCGTCCCCGCCTTGGATTCCTGTTGGCTTCACCGTGTTACCCACCACGGCTACTGAGCCCCCCCATCGCGACAAGATCGGAATCCTCGGGGGGGAACCTAACCTAACCTAACCTAACCTAACCTAACCTAACCTAACCTAACCTAACCTAACCTAACCTAACCGTGAATTAAAATTTTTATTTTCGCATCAACTCTTTGAAAATAGCATTCCAAAATTTTATTTACATCTAATTAGACAAGGAATAGCTAAATATATAGTCCTGCCCCCTTTTCCAAATTAATTTCGTTCATTTTTGTGTATTTTCTAAAACTTTGAAAAATCCTTAATTTTTTAAGTGATTTTCGTATATTTTTGACTTTTTGGTTGGTCGAATAATTTTTTATTCGATCGTTTCGTGTAGTTCTGTATAATCCGCGTGCGCTGAAACCAAAAAGGCGAATTTTGGACGCGAAATAACAAGTTTATTGACTTAGTTGTGTCCAAAATCCGTATTTTTCTCTAATTTCAGTGCATTTTGGTCCACTTTTGGCGATTTTCCTTCGATTCCTGACGTGCATCCCTCGTGGCGCAGCTGAAACTTCTTAGTTTAACACCCCCGCGCAACCCTGTAACAAAACAGAAGGATTAATCGAAGAAAAATTCAAAAACAGGCCCGCCCACCCTCCCATACCGCGTTACCGTGGTAAAATAATAGTGACTCTGAATAGGGAAATCTTTTTTATCTTTGAATTCGTTAGCTTTTTGGTTGTTTTTCGAGTAGGGGATTATAAAATTAGTTGTAGGGCACCATTCAGTGCGAAAATAAACCTAAATTGACTTTTATTTTGGACTCTATACCTTTTAATTCGCATTTATCTTAAGTTTGACTAATCCGGAGGGGAAAAAGCTTATCTTAAGGGACTAGATACTGCCCTTTGGTATCACTTTCACCTAGGCTACCTGTATTTAACATTATAACGTTAAGTCTTTGAACATTTTTGCTTTTTTGGCCTTCGAAATAAAAAACTAAAAATTCTTACCTCTCCGGACGAAGCGGCAGGCTGCAACTCCCATAGTACCTGCAACATAAAAATTAAATTAGTAGTAGGATTATATATACATATACATAAGATAGTTATTAAGCTAGATTTTTATATAAAACTTATACAAACTTTATTTTAGATATTAAATTTACTGTTAGGTTTTTGTTCCTCCGGACCTGTCGCTTTAAAAATGTTTGGATTCAGGACGCCCGTCAAACCTACAAACAGGGAAGGCTCACCACCATCTGAGCTCCCTTATCAAAGGACGAATCCTACCCTAGCTGTGGATGAGACGAGTCCAGTCGCCCACTCAAGCCGGACTTCAAATGTTCGCAGAAGCATTGGGGAGTGGGAGACTGGAAAATCCAAAACCAAAAATAGTCCGACGAAAGCCGCGCCGGTGGAACCCCCGAAACCCAAAGCATCAAAGCTTCTCTCTCAAGAGAGTAAAACTGGGTCACGGCGAGCACCTACCGAGACAGCAGGGATTTCACCGACACTGCCAAAGCCAAAGTACACTGACCGGCTGGCTGAGGCGAGAGCTTGTGTAACAAAAGCCAAATTGAATCTCGGAAACTCGAGAAACACGAAGACCGAGATCAAAACGGCAGTTACACAAGCCATTGAACGCCTCTACCAGCTAGTTAAGGAAGCGGAGGCAGAAAACGCCAAGGGCCTTGAAGAGCCAAAGAAAAAGATAATTGAGGCGACAAAGAAGCCTGATCCTGCAGTAGAAAAAGAACAAGAAGTGATAAAAAGGAAAGATGCACTGATAGAGAAGATTGAAGAGCACACAAAATTGATGAAGGAAAACAGCGAGAAAATGGAAAAGCTGAAAGAAACTATAGAAAAACACCAAGAAACACAAGAGAGGCTCACCTACGCGAGTGTAGCTGCGGCGCCAAATAGGAAGCAACCTATAGGACAGACCGCGCTACACTCCGTTGTTGTGACCTCAAAAAATGAAGAGGATACGGGAGAGGAAGTGCTCAGCATGATCAGGGAGGCGATAAACGCGAAGGATGGAGGAATTGCGGTGGAAAGGATTAGAAAAGCGAAAGACAGGAAGATTATAGTAGGGTGCAGATCAGAAGAGGAAAGAAATCAAGTGAAGGAAAGATTGAAGAAAGCAGAGAAACACTTAGAAGTGAAAGAAATAAGAAACAAGGACCCCCTTGTTATAATTAGAGACGTCCTGAAGTACAATACGGACGACGACATCCTCAGCGCTCTGAAAAACCAAAACAAGGAGTTACTTAAAGAAACAGATGAAAAAGACAAAATAGAAATAGTATATAAGAAGCCGACAAGAAATCTCCACACCCACCACGTCGTCATGAGGGTGCCCCCGGCAGTTTGGCAGAGGTTGATCGACGCTGGATCCGTCCGCATCGATCTCCAGCGGGCGAGAGTGGCAGACCAGTCGCCACTAGTCCAGTGCTCCCTCTGCCTCGGCTACGGTCACGGCAGACGTTTCTGCACTGAAACGGTCCCGAAGTGTAGCCACTGTGGGGGCCCCCACATGAGGATGGAGTGCGCCGAATACCTCGCCGATGCGACCCCTTCCTGCTGCAACTGCGTGCAGGCAAAGGTAGTGAAGGCGGATCACAACGCCTTCAGCCAGGACTGCACGATCAGAAGGAAGTGGGACGCATTGGCGAGAGCCACAATAGCGTATTGCTAAAGTGACGTTCCCGACCGGATATCAGCGAGCGAGACACCAAGTAAACGGCCAGGAACATGTTGTAAACAATGGACCACCGCTTACAAAAACTCAGTCACAAAACACCGCGATAAAAGGCCTACAAAAACTAACCATAACAGTAAACCAACTTTAAGATGCAAAACACTTGTTAAAAGTATATATTATTACATATATACTATTTGACCAGCGAAGCATAAAGAAAGTAACAATAAACCAGTAAAAATTACAAAAAGTCCAAATTTTTGAAAACACAGTAAAACTCAAAATGATTTTATTAAAAATAATAGTAAAATAAATTAGACACAAAAAACTTAGATAAATAAAAAGTAACTTTGATAATATACATTGAAAAACAAAATATTAAACAGAATATATAAGTGAATAAGTGAATTAGATAAATATAAATAAAACAGCAACCAGTAAACTAAAACAGAAATATTTTAAATAAGATAAAAACTAAGTGTAAAGAATTTCAGTAATAATAAACAGTAAAAATAAAATGATATATTAATAAAAGTAAATAAAAACCCTACTAAATTAACCTTAATTGAATTAAAACAAGTGAATAAAATAAATTAGCAAAAACAGTCTCTAAAAGATTAATCGATTGGAGGAACACCAGACACAAAAAAAAAAAAAAAAAAAAAAAAAAAAACCTAACCTAACCTAACCTCGCATCAACTCTTTGAAAATAGCATTCCAAAATTTTATTTACATCTAATTAGACAAGGAATAGCTAAATATATAGTCCTGCCCCCTTTTCCAAATTAATTTCGTTCATTTTTGTGTATTTTCTAAAACTTTGAAAAATCCTTAATTTTTTAAGTGATTTTCGTATATTTTTGACTTTTTGGTTGGTCGAATAATTTTTTATTCGATCGTTTCGTGTAGTTCTGTATAATCCGCGTGCGCTGAAACCAAAAAAGCGAATTTTGGACGCGAAATAGCAAGTTTATTGACTTAGTTGTGTCCAAAACTCGTATTTTTCTCTAATTTCAGTGCATTTTGGTCCACTTTTGGCGATTTTCCTTCGATTCCTGACGTGCATCCCTCGTGGCGCAGCTGAAACTTCTTAGTTTAACACCCCCGCGCAACCCTGTAACAAAACAGAAGGATTAATCGAAACCCACCCTCCCATACCGCGTTACCGTGGTAAAAGTCTTCTCACTCATTTGTAGGGAAATATTTTTTATCTCTTAAACTACTAGGTTTTTCTTTTATTTTTGCATAGGGGACTGCTGTCCTACTTTAAGGGCACCTTTTTGTGCGGAAAGTAGTGCTTTTAGTGGCCTGTACAAGGCGTCAAAG
>OX596154.1:7616569-7779650 GCA_951394285.1 Epirrhoe tristata
ACCTATTCGGGATATGTTGTATCCATATCCACGACTTCACCGATCCAGATAGATTTCAATGTTTTGCCCATTGTAGTTCAAATGCATCCAAATATTTGTAAAATTTAGTAAACATTTTTACTTGTATTTCTTAGCATCTCGGCGATACAGCGTGCGCGGGAGCGGAGGCGGTAGCGGCGTTATCAGCGGAAGCGGAGTGCCGCTCACAATTGGCCCGCGCAGGCGCAATACATGCTTTATTACCGGCGGTTCTACAATATGACTACACGTTGACAGAGTCGGGGATCGATAGTGATGCACAAGCTAGCAAACAGGTGAGATAAGCAAATAACCATTTTGTTGTAAATTGTAATCAGCTTCCTGCGTGTATTTCCACTGAGCTACGACCCTGTTGTTTTTAAGAAGAGAGTTAATAGGCACCTTCTGGGTAGGCTCGCTCCAACTTAGACCTTATTCTTGCCTGTGTAAGTCTCGAGGTCAAGTGCAGACCCATTCATAACAAAAAAATCCCACTTATATAATAAAGCTAGCTGAAAGTTTGTGAGTTTGTTTAGATGTTTGGATATTTGTATGTTTGTGTAAGGATCAGGCTCAAACGACGAAACAGTTTACAATGAAATTTGGTAAGGTGAAAGGTGTAACTCCAGAATAGCTACTGGCTACTTTTTATCCCGGAAAACGTTCCTTAGCAATACTCTGTTTGACACAAAGAGCCCTGCTCTAAAGTTGCCATGACAACCAATAACATTGACTTTTCAAAATGGCGATGTCATTTCGTTCTACTATGCTTTGAACAATTTTTATTACATAAATTAAGACTTAAAAATTTTTATTTAATAAATAACGAAACACGTATTTATTATTTTTTCAAAACTATCCAACCCCCTAAATGGTTCCTTTTTATATTTAACAATGACAGCAAATCCAAAAAATGAATTCAGTGTTATCACGGGTTCGATTGGAACAAGGTAGTTAGCAATTAATTGTATGTTTGTCTATGAAGGTAGTTCTACCTCTAAAGTTTGTATGACGAAACAATGCGCAGACGAAGTCGCGCCCGGGTCAACTAGTAAGGAATAATTGCTAGGATTTGGTCTTTTTTGGGGGTTTGTAAACAGTATTTTCATGTTTCAGAATTAAAAAAATTTGCTCCGAAATCTCCAGCTTTGTACGGATTATGAGACCCATTAGGCTCCTATTTTAACCGTTGTTGGGCTAGTGAAACATTATAAATCCTTAATTTCTTACATTTCTTCGACAGGAAACAGCCAACCAACTGGCGAAACAATGCGTGGTAGCGTTAGCGGCATTATACGGCCCTCGAGAAGAACAAACGGCAGATGACTCGCGCATCCGGCACGCTCTTCATTGTCTGCTGACGCCGTATCTGTGCGGGCGACTGGCGCAGCCTGACCAGCACGAGGTTAGAAAAAAAAACTAAAAAAAAAACTCTTTCAAATCTACAAAAAAAAAATCATGACCGCTTGGAACATAAGTCTTAAAAACGAAGTTAATCATTAGAAGTATTTTTCATGACCGTTTACAACACAAGTCTTATAAACAAAGTTATTCTTAAATAAGAACATCGTATTGAAGTTAAATTAAGTTTAGTCAGTGAAGGGCATGTTGATTATGATGATGTTTTTTCTAGTAAAATCCTAGTTTAAACTCTAGATTCACCCTGACTTAACAAGACTGTTAGTCTAAACTCGGTTCATTTTCTTGTAATAAGCCCCTGTAAGTTGAACCCCATGTTGACACATGTCAAAACAAAACTGTTACCACAAAAAAGCGTTCTATGTACGAGTATTTAAAGATCGTTTTTCTAGGGACAGTTTTTTAGTTAGTCTTAGTCTAAACTCGGTTCATTTTCTTGTAATAAGCCCCTGTAAGTTGAACCCCATGTTGACACATGTCAAAACAAAACTGTTACCACAAAAAAACGTTCTATGTACGAGTATTTAAAGATCGTTTTTCTAGGGACAGTTTTTTAGTTAGTCTTAGTCTAAATTCGGTTCATTTTGTAATAAGACGGTATGTGTTTAAAGCACGATATTAATACAAAACATCTCTTCCAGCTCCTAAAGACCTTAAACTCCAACTGGCGTACGCCCTACCTGGTTTGGGACAACAGCACTCGCGCAGAACTACAAGATATGTTGCGCAACAGTCGCGCGACTGACGATGAAGGGCCGTTTGTTCAACCTTTCACGTTCTCTGCTCACGAAGGCTTGCTGGCAGTCGGCAATGTTTACATACAGATCTATAATGAACAGCCTGATTTTGCTATCGAGGTATGATCAATGAATAATGCCTGGACATTTTCTAACCCCAAACTAAGCAAAGCTTGTACTATGGAAACCAGATAACTGATATTATTACTTATATAGTTTTTGTTTGTAAAAACATACATATTATACTTAGAAAACACCCAGACCAGAGAGAAATATTTGTAGATCATACACACATTTGTCCCGCGGTGGGGATAGAACCCGCAACCTTCTGCGCAAGCGGACCTTCGCCTACTTCGCTACAGAGGTCGTCATATATAAAATACAATGTTAAACAAGTAAATCGATGAAACTGGTGAGTAGGTTCTGTTAGAATACAAAGTTAATATTTATAGAGTAAAAAACAAAAATTATACAATCAAATGGCAAGATTTATACGATGAGAGAGAGAGAGAGCGCAAATGAAAGTGTGAGCTAAAAGTTGGTATATGTGTGCGTGTGTGTACTGTGTGTGTGTGTGTGTGTGTGTGAGAGTGTACTGTGTGTGTGTGTGTGTGAGAGAGTGTTGTGTGTAAAGGTATCTCTATTCCAGCTTCTACAAACATCAAGCGTGCTTACGCTTTCGGACTCGAATTCGGACGCTTGTCCCGAATTGAGATTTGAGACGTTTCCGAGTCTTTACTTTCCGGGCGCTAATTAGTTTTTAATATCATTAGGCACATCAGCAAAACATGATTTAGTAACTTCTTGATCAAAAACTTATGCAATATTCACAGAACCCTCAACAACTGATCCTGGATCTCCTGAAGTTTATCCAGGAGGAGACCAAACTGGATATGACGGCGGAGCGCGTAGAACACATTACAATGGCGTTAAATGCGCTCGCAAATGTTGTTATCAAGAATCCAGGTATGACACCAAAATATTGTTGTAGAATTAATGCTTCAACGGTATGTATGAAGGTACCAATTTCAATTTAGCATGAAAGTTGTTTAATACGACTTGGAACATTTTACAGAGTGTCTTTTAGTCTATACAAAGTAAACAAGACACGAGTCACTTAAATTTTAAAAGCAATCATAAAATGCACAATCTTATTCTTCTTAAAGCTAACTTTAAGTGCAAGAAAGCTGTTAGATCACCAATTAAAAACACTTACGGCCTTAGTAATAAACGTGGTATAAAGTTATTCCTGAGTGTAAACTGTCAAAATGTATGGTTGTTTTTAGTTTATTCCAAGGAATAACTTTACACCACGTTTATTAGTAAGGCCATTAGTGTTTATTAATAAGTGTTAATTGATTCACTAGGACCAGTCTGATCGTTAAAATTACTCCTTAAATTATGTCCTTTTATTTTTCAGGCACAGAAATCCAATGCATAGGTCAGTTCGGCCTGATCTTCGGGCTTATATCAGCGCGCGCGCACCCCGCGTTACAAGACGCGGCGTTACGTTGCGCGAGCGCAGCCGCCGGCAGTCGCGAGTGCGTCGAGGATATAGCGGCCAGCGCCGTGCTCGGCCATCTGCTGGCCATGCTGGCCGAGCGACCGCCGAGGCAGACAGTGCTGGAGGTGCTGGCCGCCTTGCTGCCCAACACGGCGCTCTGCAAGGAGGCGCTGGCCAAGGGTTAGTAGGACACTTGCTGGCCATGCTGGCCGATAGATTTTTTACGACGTTTCATGGTAAGATTAGATTCGCAGGTCCATCATCGGAACCCTTTCGGAAATAATGTATTGTGTTTCAAAGCGCGACTCGCTCACAATTTTGGACCGAAATGTCGCAATTTTGCATTCATTCATTCACTCATTTATTCATTCATTCACTCAATCGTTCACTCATTTACTCACTCAATCATTCATTCATTCACATGCCACTAAGTAACAATATCTCGATACCTTAATGTACGGTCCATAATTTAAAATCTAGAGACACGTTTGAAAGCGACGTGTGACGCAATCGCGGATCATTTTGCCGACGACACCTTCCTTCGGCCAAAAATCTTCATTCAAGAATGTATGTATTCAATGCTTCGGAGGGCACGTTAAATTGTCGGTCCCTGCTATTTAAGTCGTTAAGCCATGACGGAGGCCTTAAGGTGGCCTAAAAACTCCGTCAAGAGTTGTCCGCTGACTCATACGAACTTACTTTATGAATGTATGCTTGTTGCAGGAGCTGTGATATACCTACTAGACTTATTCTGCAATAGTAAGTTGCTGGAGACGCGGGAAGCCGCGGTCGAGCTTATGGCAAGAATGATGGCTGATAAGCTGCATGGACCCAAGGTATTTACTCGCTAAAAAATAATAAACATCATCACGACTGTATCATCATAAGACATCTTCAGACGCTATTCCTTCAGATCTTTTATGTATTCTAGATCTTTTGAAGATGTCAACGGTTTAGTATTACCGATATCAAACTAAAAGACTGCATGTTCTCTGCCTTTTTCTAGCCTTGTCTTCTTCAAGCAGAATGTCTCCACTGCTTATTTAATTCGTAAAAATAACAAACTAGCTTCGTTTATGGCCAAAGTCGAATGTTGGCCCTTGCTACTTTAGTCATTGCCATTTAGACGGTAGATAAAATCGACCCGTGTAAATATCCCAGAGGCGTCAGTTGCCTCACATATGCCTCTTTGCGTTCCCTATTCCAATACATAATTATCCCGACCCCCAGGTGCGTCTAACAATATCCCGCTACATCCCGGGCGTGTTCGGAGAGGCGATGCGCGAGTCGGGCGCAGCCAGTGCAGTACATATGTTCGACGCTGCGCACGCGCACCCAGAGCTCGTGTGGAGCGAGGAACAACGGCGCAGTCTCGCTACACATGTCGCTCAGCGACGAGCGAGGTCAGTATTACAATATCTCGCTACATCCCGGCGAGGCGATAAAAATCATTTATTCAATAAAACCACTGGGATCACCTTGAATAGTCTTAAAACCAGTTACGAAACGAAAAAGCCATTGATACACGGCCAGGATTTGAACCGACCTTCGGATTGAAAGTCGAGGCACAACCCCATTCGACCAACACGGCTCATAATAATAAGTAAAGGTCTCAATCCACATTGAATTGGCAGCGACGCGACGATCATTTTTAATAACAAGACAATGTGTTGTATATAATGTCATTATAACAAACCTTAAGAACAACGCTATAAGATATATTTACGCTCGCGCCGCGTATATATTATAACATTGTGCTTAAGGTTTATAAAAAACAGGATCACGACTGTATCCCCAAGGTGCGGTAGACATTCTCTCAGATCTTTTTATGTTACTTATTCAAGATCCTTTGAAGATGTCTAAGGGGGGTAGTCAGAGGCATGTGCAAACACATATTTGCATGCCCACATCTTGCAGAAGTTAGTATTCCATACGAGACAGGTTGCAAGCCTATCGCCGCCTATAGGAACACTAACTGGTTTCCTCACGATGTTTTCCTTCACCGTTTAGAGGTTATAATGTCTTGTTATTAAAACTGATCGTCGCCTCGCTGCCAATTCAATGTGCATTCGCTAATAAGCAGTCAGAAATTGCTCATACTAACACATTACATCCTCCGTGGTATTCCTCAAAAATATATCTGTTTTTCTAGATTACAAGCCACGCAACTTCGCGATGCAAACGCGACATTCGAAGACCGCGAAACATCAGACACAGGCGAGCAGAGCTGGGCGCCGCCCGGCGAGGTGGTGGTGGGCGGGGTGTACCTCAGGCTGTATCTGCAGAACCCGCATTGGAACCTGCGCAGCCCCAAGAAGTTCCTGCAGGAGCTGCTGACGGAGACCCTGGCTGCTATACACAAGGACTCCTCAGAGGTCAGTAACCATAGATAGTCAGGATCGCTGGGAGTAACATAGTCTTTCTAGGTATTGGTCTATTCTAGGTCTCTATTTCTAGGTATTAGGTAGATTTATTTATTTAGATCCATTCAACGACACGTAGAGTAAGCACAACCAATCTTTAGCTCTGTGAAGTAGCTGCGCAGAATCCATTTTTGATGACGCCTAGACGAAGACAGCGTCAGTATAGTTGCCTCGCTCAGTAGCTTAGTTTGTTGTATCGTCCTATCTCGCCTACTCGCGCAAACCTGCGCAATCGTGCACCTAACTTCAGAGAGCTAAAGATCGGTTATACGTAAGGTTTCCTCACGTTTTCCTTCACCGTATAAAAGTACTATGATCAACAAATGAAATGAAGTTTAAGTTAATGTTTTGAGGATTTGTGACTTTATTACTAGGAGCATAGGGTGTAATTCGGATGAACTTAAAACCTTTTTGTCACGCGGACAGAATTTAGCTTTGACTTTGTACGTCACACAGCATCTTGAGTATTAATGATCGAAGGTCTTGTATCATGTCCTGTAATTCTCTAGGTTAGTTATCTGTTTTTTTTTTCTATTATGTGTTTTTCAACCGACTTCAAAAAAGGAGGAGGTTCTCAATCGTCTGTATGTTTTTTTTTTTTTTTTGTATCTTGTTACGCGATTGTTCCGCCATTTGTTGACCGATTTGCAAAATTCTTTTCATGTTTGAAAGGGTATACTCCAGAGGTGGTCCCATATAAATTTTATTCCTGAGGGATTGATAGTTTCCCCGTAAAACTCTAAACACCTTCCCTCCTAGCCATGTCACAAATAGAAATCGAATCGACAGCTTGACGCCCTGAGTCACACCGCGTTTCGAGTCAAACATTGAAGTCGGTTTTCTTTTTAGTATAAAAACGTAATTATGTTTACTATGTCTGTGTATGTACCAAATAAAGTATCTATCTATCTTAGTAACTGTTTAAACCAATTTAAACGGTATATCCAGGGTAGCAGAGGCGAAGTATGCGCACAAGCGTTAGCCACGTTACTCCGCGCTCGGCCGGCGCTTGGCGAGCTTTGTGCGCAGTTGGGGGAACTGCCGCGGTTGACACGACTGTTGCCGGCCTGTCCGAGGCTAGCTGTGCCTGTGCTAGCTGCCTTGGCTGATACGCAGGTAAAATACACCGCTATTTATGACGACCTCTGTGGCGCTGTGGGCGAAGGTCCGCCTGCGACGCAGAAGGCTGCGGGTTCGATCCCCGCTGATGGACAAATGTTTGTACGACCTACAGATATATGTCTGTATAATATGTATGTATTTACAAATTATATCAGTTATCTGGTTCCCATAGTACAAGCTTTGCTTAGTTTTGGGCTAGATGATGCTGTGTGAAAATGTCCAGCATTATTTATTTATTTATACATGATTTGCAGACATGCGTAAGCGCACTATCGCAGACAGACGTGATGTCCGGCCTCAAGACGGCCGTGAAGACGTGTCGCGAGGTGGTCGGCAGCGCGTGCCAGGCGCTGGCCGCTATATTCAGCAGCACTGTTAATACAGATCGACTGGTTTTGCAGGTTTGTATCTTATCTCTATATATAAAAATGAATCCCTTTTTCCCTTGGTCACGGGATCACGCGTGAACGGCTGGACCGATTTCGCTAATTTTTTTTTGTTGTGTTTGTCATTGTCAGGAGAAGGTTCTTATGACAGAAAAAAATTGCGCGGAAAAAATGAATCATGCGCAGACGAAGTCGCGCGGGACAGCTAGTAAATAAATAATCTTAATTTATTCTTAGGGTAACTGACGCCACCTAAATCATCTACAAGTAAGTAAGTTCACGACTGTATCCCCAAGGTGCGGTAGACATTCTCTCAAATCTTTTTATGTTACTTATTCAGATTTAAAGATGTCTAAGGAGGGTAGTCAGAGGCACGTCCAAACACATATTTGATACATGCCCACATCTTGCAGAAGTTAGTATTCCATACGTGACAGGTTGCAAGCCCATCGCCGCCTATAAGAACACTAACTGGTTTCCTCACGATGTTTTCCTTCACCGTTTTGGAGCACGTTCACCGTTTAGATACTTATAAGTTGAAAAAGGCAACGAATCTATAACTTTTAAATGATTTATGAATAGTTTTTGAGTGATAGTCTAAAATCTGCTGTTGTGGTTTATTTCTACGAAAAAAGCGCACTGACTTTTAGGCTATTTTAGAGTAGGTTATATTTTTGTATGTTTATATGTAGGTATTAGAAATAGACCAGAATGTTATTTTATATTTATATACAGGGTGTAAAAAGACTGCTACCGAAAACTGAGGGGGTTTCAATCAGACCATGATTCTGAACATATTTAGCGAAAAAAAAATTTTGACTTAGCTACGTCATTTTATTTTATTTTCTAGACAATTACTACTAGTACAACATAATAAGACCATACCTACCTTATAATTTCATTTATAAAAGAAAAAACTGTTAAAACTCAAAATCCAGCAATATACGTATAAAAACGCGCCCAGTACATACGCTCAACCAGCTGGGTGAGGTCGGTTTTCTCTGGATATAATGATTTTTGTGGAAAATGCTTTTGGATTTGGTTGTGTGTTGGGATGCTGTACCTACTCCTTTCGGCTTCGGTAGACGTCTTTTTACACCCTGTATGTATAAACGAGATATATAATATTGATAAACTTTATTTTTATAGGTGTTGAGAGAAGTTGATTTTTTAATGTGCCTTCTTCATTCCACAGATAATGTTGTTAATGTAACTGTCATGTCGTATAAGATGGCTGATCATCTTTCCCCTTCTGTTCTCGACAACTTGCAATAGCGACTATAATCCTAATAAACATTATTTCTCAGGCCTTAGAATCAGATCTCATCGGCGAGCTTCTCTCACTCCTAGAGAGTAGACTCGATGGCCAGACGGCGGCGCACCTAGTCAGTGCACTCAAGGCCATGGCCAACTCGCCCGCACACGGCGAGCGGGTGAAGGCCATCTTGGCCAACAGCAGGGTGTGGGAGCAATATGCCGCGCAACGACATGATCTGTTCATTGCGTCTGCGCCACAGCATCAACTCACTGGTAAGATTTCACTGATGATGGCACGGGGAGGGTGGATAATGTGGATATATTAATACTTACTATGGACTATTGCCTCTGACTCCCCCCCTTAGACATCTTCAAAGGATCTGGAATAAGTAACATAAAAAGATCTGAGAGAATGTCTACCGCACTTTGGGGATACAGTCGTGAACCTGCTTTTTTTTTTTGTTTCTCTTACTATGGACTTCAGTAATTCACTGAAGGCCAAGGTAAACTCGGTGTAAATGTTGTTGCGCAAGATATTCGTACGTACGCCATCTTGTTTTTTCCCTACATAATGCCTGAAACTTTCATGTTTTATTGGAATGCCAAATGTCAAAGTTGAAACTTCGTTCCAACCGAGTTGTCCATGATACTCACGTACTTTTTTCACTACATTAATGGCTTTAAGAAGTTTCAATTTGTAAAACTGCAAAAAACCAGCCGCTATGTTATTGCTTTAAAGTTGGATTTACTTCGATATTAGGGACATTTCTACCTTTATATTAATTCTACATTTATATTATACCTCTAGGTATTCTGAGAAATGTCCCTAATATCGAGATCTCTATCTAACGGCCTTACTAATAAACGTGGTATAAAGTTATTCCTGGGTATAAACTGTCAAAATGTATGGTTATTCCTATTTTATTCCGAGGAATAACTTTAAACCACGTTTATTAGTAAGGCGCTTAGAGAATATCTAATATCTACTGTGCCGTGAATGCTAGTAGAATTATCAGCTGAGCGCTTCCGAGCTTCGGATCCTGTCCCGGCAGTAAGTTAAAGCCATGTCATAGGCCTAAAAACTCCGCCACGACTTTTACCGTCATAATTTATTTATTTATTTAGCAATCTCTTTAATTGTCAGGTCCTATCCCGCATTCAGCAGGCTACCTGACAGCCCCGCCGGCCTCCATCCCCGCGCAGCCGCCGCCCGTCGACTGACCTCTCGCCCCGCGCGAATGTAGCTAACAATAACAATATAATAGTAAGCGAATTTAACTTTAAACATGTTATATCTTTTTAAACTATACGTCACATTGCCGGGGAAATGTTGCTCTGAAGTAAGGCGAAAATAATTGGAATATAATATACCCTTTGCTTTTATTACCATGAATTTTAACATTTTTAATACAAAATTAATCAATTTAGTTGAATTTTAGTATTAATTTTGTATTAAAAATGTTAAAATTCATGGTCTTCCTTTTATTTGTGACACTATGTTATTTAGCAAAAAATAATCCTTATGATGAAGCCTTTGATTATTTTTCTCATGTAACGGGTTCGATTTCCGGTTCAATCATGTAAATTGGAATTGAAATAATGTCTTCTTTCAGTAAAATGTTCCATCTATAATATTCAAGGTACTTTCACTGGCATATCCGTGGGACGCCCTGTATAGTGGTGTTTGTTTACGATCACCAATATAAAAAAAACATACAGCCGAACATATAACCTCCTCCTTTTTTTGAAGTCGGTTAAAAACCAGTCACAGGTGACAGTATGTAATATCAAATTGAAAATCACATTTTTAACTTAAATTCGCTTAAATATTAAACAGCTCACGTGGCTGTTAAATCAGTAGTGCTCTGATGTAATGTCTTTATTGGCTGATAAGATTAACTAAATCATTGTCATAGATGAAGAAATTAATATACTAAATAATGTAACACTACCAGTGAGGCAGTAGATAGATACAAGTATTAGCAGCCAAAGTTTGGTGAGGTAAATAATTTATAGAACTTAAACACGTTACGAATTAAATTACTATTCAGATGTCTGCGTTATTCGCTACTGCTGCGAGCAGCGAAAGATATAAAAACTTAGGCCTTTATTATATAAGATGATTTATACAGCGTCAGGAGGCAATCCATGCCTACACTTAAAAGGACGCTGTAGTGCCTGGGACATTGTTTGAGATGGAATAGGCTTGCCCAGCACCTAAACCATCCTCTCAGTTTAATCAGCCGCCCACAGGAAAGACGACGTCAATACGTGTGGAGCTGACTAAGCTGCGGGTTTCCTCACGATGTTTTCCCTCACCGTTAAGAGCAGCGAAAGGCATAGAGTATAATTAATATACTGCCAAGTTATTCGCAATCAATTTTCACGATTGTTGATCGCGAAGATACAAAAAAAAAAATACTTCACCACACTAGTTCAGAACAATAACCTATAGTGACACTACAAAAAGAGCTAGTTTTGAAGACGTTTCAAACAGTTGTCAGACATGTGAAACAGTTCTTTAATCGGAGTTTACCGGGTATCAAGTATCGGCACCGGTAGCAAATAACGCTTCTGCCTGAAGAGTCCTATGGGAATGTAATTCTCGGTCTGGTTCATTTTTGTCTTACGCAGATTACTATGAACTTATCCAAGAATATACATGTTTAATTCTAAGGCTCATTGACCTTATGATTAATATAGAATTGAACTTTTTATTTAACATTGCTTGTACACGCAATTGAGGCTTCGAACATTAAAATAACAACAGATTTATTAACGAATCTAAGTACTTTCAATGTGCTTCAAAATTCTAGTACTAATCAGTTTAGGTTCTGTTAACAGTTCAGGATCTCGTCAAATTTCATTCCTAAGGCCCAAGCGAGCCTCTTTACCGATTGGTCAACGGACTGGATAATACAGAACAAAATGCTGGACAAAATCGACAATATTACATTGTTCGGTTTGTGAAAAGATTCGTCATGACATGTATTTTCATTTTATCTTAAAATAAAATAACAATATTATAATTATTCTGTTCTTTTCACCAATGGGCAAAGAAGAGCATGCTTAGAGGCTTGGTAGGGTAAGTTTTTTAACAGTAGAGTTCGCACTTTTATACATTTGTATAGCTTTCTCGTTTGCAAGTATACTAAGCACAACGGATCTTTAGCTCTCTGAAGTTAGGTGCAATAGACGATTGCACAGATTTGGTAGAGTAAGCGAGATAGCACGATTTTAGGCGTCATCAAAAATGGGTTCTGCGCAGCTACTTCAGAGAGCTAAAGAACGATTGTGCGTATTGTAAGTGTATGTTTCGAAATATGCAATAACTTGAGCTTTTATACATGACAAATTGAAGCTTATGATCGTTATTTTGTAAGTAGGCTTTCTTGCCATATTATTTTTGTCTCGAGACTGAAATATAAACTAAATTTAGTTTTATTGAATTGAGTTTCTACTACGATTTGCCGTAGGAAACAATTTATATTTGAAAAAACATCACGTCATGAAACGGTAATCTTTTGGATAATGAATAGGTACATTAAGTTATTTACATAAATCACACCATATCATCTAGAATCAGAACTATATGCACGTATATTTATTATTATTATCACGTTCTCACACAGAAAATTATAAACATTTTGTTCATCAGTTTCGGAACTATATTTAAAAAAAAACCTATGTATTAATGTTAGGTTAGTACATAAATGCTGTCTGAAAACATTGATGAATATATAGTACATTCTTTATTATTATACAAAACACCTGTTAGTAAACACGATTTTAGTTATTCCATATAAAAGCTTTTTTTGTGATTTCATTCCTAAACTAGAGTACCAATCGTCAACGATTGATAAATATAACACAAACGAGGACTCCACGTTTTCTTTCAAATCTATTTGAATTAAAGACTATAGGAGTTTGTTGTGGCCGTAAATTTTAGATATTGTTGGTTTTACTCATATCATAAGATATAATAATATGCATATTTACATATATTTACAAAATACAACAGGATTAGTCAAGCTATCTAAGGATCGTTAGGAACGATCTATAGATAGCTCAACTGATCCAGGTCACTGTCAGTCGGAAGCGTGCCCCAAACACTGGCGGCATTACCACGCTGGATGGCAATGCTGATCCTTTGAGCCAAAAATGTACCAGCTCTCGGATCACGCGTAATATTATATAATATGCATAAATTGTTGCTCTTGTGTTACGCTCATGAAATAATAGAGTTCGTCCTCATTGTGTAATAAAATTTAGGGAATGATTTTAACCTTTGAATGATGTATACTTGTTTTATACTTTATGCTTTTTTTCTGAACTAGATCCTATTTTTTGTCACCTATGGAATGAATATTGCTGAGAATCTATTACCTACATTGTAATAATAACAAGACTGAGTTACGATCTAAACAAAAATGGCGATCGTTATTCACAGCGGTAGCGAATATCGCTTACGTGTGAAACGGCCTTCGCCTAAACTACAGCGTGAAGTAAAAGTGTAAAGTATAGAACACGTAATGGCTGTCAACGAATGCAAGGCTGAGCACCTCGTGCGCAGAGTGAAGTGATGATATTGGATATTTTTATATTTAGCGCTAAGTTATATCACTGTAATATATACCTATAGAGTTAATATAATTTGAAATTATACTGGCGTATTTTATTATTTTCATTTATAGGTATCTAAATGTAGTTCTAATTTTGATTATTAATTCTTTATTGAACAAATAAGCACACACGGAATAATAACATAAGGAAAGGAAGGGCATGCTTCAAAAGCTTATGCAAAGGCGAGCAGAGTTCTGAGTTATTTAGAATAGAATGAAGTTTTATTTTCTCCACATCATATACAACAGTTACAATAGGTATTAAATCTACATAATTTGATCCAACTAGACGTTTTTTATAGGGAAGTAGGTACAGTTCGCAAAACCAATCTTTAGCACTCTGAAGTAGCTGCGCAGACTCCATTTTTGATGACGCTCAAAAGATGAAGACAGCGTTGTATAGCTGCCTCGCTCACTCGCCGAGTTTGTTGCATCGTTCTATCTCGCTTACTCTACAATCGTTTAGTGCACCTAACTTCAGAGTGCGTACTGTACTTACTTTTAAGGTTAAATTATGATATAAATTAAAAAACAAAGTTACTTTGCTATAGTTTACTCTTAAAATTAAGGATAATTAAAGCTTAATTAGGAAAACATTTTAGGCATTACTTAAAACTATTTACATTACTCCTAATTATAAACAGTAAACAACATCATCATCTTCTTGCCCTTTTCCCACATTATGGGGGGTCGGCACAACATGTGTTCTTCTTCCATTCTCCTCTATCAGCCGTCATCTCAACACTCACTCCTTTCTTACTCATGTCATCCTTTACACAATCCATCCATCTTTTCTTTGGCCTACCTCTACTCGTAAATCCATCAACATTCATACCAAGCACTCTCCTGGTTACATGACCTTCCTCTCTTCTCATTACATGCCCATACCACGCTAGCCTGTTGCTCCTCATCTTTTCATTCACTGGCGCCACTTTCACACTTCCTCTTATGTACTCATTCCTTACTCTGTCCATTCGCGTCACTCCACACATCCATATAAACAGTAAACAACATCCAAAACTATTTAAACATACATTAAACATTTTCAGTGTACCCTGTATCCGTTACTAGCCAAATTCACAGCACATTTACAAACAGTTCACTATAATTCACTCACAAAAATCTCTTTTTCACGACAGAATCCACCAACATTTCATTGAGATTCATTTATCTTGGATCACAAGACGAATTGCCTGTCAGTCTGTTTACCATAACTCTTATCTCTACAGTAGAGAAGAGTAAAATGACATTTGTGTTTATGCAAAAAACATATTGTATTCGAAAATGTCAGTTTAAAAAGTCTGTGGACTCAGGGACTTCTGGAACTCGGCCCTTTAAATGTAATTTTACTCTCCTACCATAGATTCTACCGTAAGAAGGCTGGTGAACTTTGTAGCCTATGCCTTGGAAAGCGTGACGGGTGGCGATGTGTAGTGGTTGTGGTTCCCTTGTATCGCCTTCAGAGGTCGTTCGTAGCTTTCTTTGTTCCAAGCTAGTTTACCTCTGTGGTTATAAAACAATATTTAAATAAAAATGTAGAGTAAATAATTAAATAAATAAATGCTGGATATTTTCACACAGCATCATCTAGCCCCAAACTAAGCAAAGCTTGTACTATGGGAACCAGATAACTGATATACTACTTATATACTTTTTGTTTATACATACATATTATACATAGAAACACCCAGACCCGAGATGAACCGATTTTAAAATGTATTGTTCTATCACGAAGGCGGGTTGATCATAATTGTGTGTGTAGATTTGTTTCTGTGTGCGTAAGTGCACATTCGTCAATGGAGCGTTGATACTTACGCTTACAGAAAGAACATGCATGTGCATCTACGCACACACTTAAGACCAAACCGCCTTCGTGAGTTACTATAGTTAAACAGTGACATACCGTAGTATCATCCGCCTATAAGCGTGATGTCTAGGTGCAGGCGAATCTTCTAGTTCGAGGCAGAGGTATGTGTGTGCGCAGGCGCAGTTGAGCAGCTCGTCCAACCTCGTGTGGAGCTCGGCAAACGTCGGCCGAGCTCGGGGGGCGGCCGACCAGCAGCTCAGCATTAGCTCGTATCTGAGGAGTTAGACATGATGATGAGTTCATAATATACCTACATCGTATGTTACGTTCATAAAAATCGACGTTCAAGCCAGGGTTACACTAGGGAACATTTTGTCCCGCAACATGACGCGCAACACTTAATTTACGTGACGCTGCAACGTTGCATATTGTCCCGCAACATGCCCCGCAACATTGTACGTGACGCGGGGCATGTTGCTTGCTCCCGCCTCGAGAGCGAGCGCACGTGTGTCGCGTCAGTGTCGCGCCATTTGTCACCAAGTGTAGTCGCGTACGCAACGTTAATCTAGTTGTAAAACATTATAGAATAACGTCAAAGACTAAGACGTCGCTCTGAACGTCCCAATTGGGACGTTTTCGAGACTTAACTTTCCACGCGCTAGAAACGCTGCAACTTTGGGAAACAAACTATGATCACAAAGGTGTCATAATGAGCGGTGGTGCACATTCAGATATTTTGCGTTGGTATTCCAGATCCTTTGATGATGTTTAAAGGGTGATCAAGGCAATCATCTACCAGCTAACATCTACATGGCTAGTATAGAATGGCTAGTACGTACAGTTGGCTGCTACAGTTGTTGGGTCTGGGCATGCGGTACCCGGCACGTAGCAGACGTGGTAGCCTTGCCGCTGGTACTTCAGGGTAGGGAGCCGCTCCCACTGTCACCACCTCCCAAACCACCACGCCGAACGACCAGCTGAAGACAAAACATATTAGACCATCATAAATTACGTCACAAATATCATTTTCGACTTCACGTTTTTGTTAACAGAAGCTGAAAAGGATTTCGTAGAGATAAATGCAAAAGAGAAATCTTCCTCAAATTCATTCTCAGAATCATAAAATATTGTAAGTACCTAAGGTCTAAGGTAAGGTGGAGAAATGACAACAGCGTCTGATGACATGACTCGTTTCCCACATTATGCGGGGTCGGCAAAACATGTGTTCTTCTTCTATTCTCCTCTATCAGCCGTCATCTCAACACTCACTCCTTTCTTACTCGTTACGAGAACGTTGGGTATTGGCTCAGGAAGAGAAGATAGCTAACATAAATAGCACACAATAAAGCCGTAGTACCCCACTGAAAGACAATGTCTCCCTCTCGTTAAAACCCTACTAGGGGGTTTTATGAATTCTTATGTCTAGGCACTTTAAGATGTCACAATTAGGCATATTTTGATGCCTGATCTAATTAAAACAAATTACGTTAGTAGCAGAAACAGAAAATAAGCAGTTCCTGTAAACAAATATAATCTTTGATTTTATACTTACTTAATTCAGGAATTGGGTTCAAAAAATAAATTAAAAAATACTTTTTTACGTTTTGTTATGAAAATCGCGAAAAAATCGATGAAGACTATCCTTTCAATTGATTGTTGCTTCTTGTATAACTTAGCCCATTCGTGATGTAGCTGCGCTGCGATTGGTGGAACGTCTGTTCTTGAAAATCATTATGCAATAATTCTAAAAAATCAATAAATGATAAATTTTGAAGTGAAAACTTAAATGGGCTTAGGAATTAAATTGATACAGTCAAACGTATATTTACAACCCAAAAATGAGGCCTTGTCAGTTTGTGTAGTTTAAAATGAAAGACCCTGTATATCAAAACAAATAAAGAGACTCACACATCACTCTGCGAAGTATAAATCCGTCTCGTCAGCGACTCTGGCGCCATCCATTTCACGGGCATCTTTCCATTTCCTTTCTGTTTATACAAGTTCTCTTCATACACATCCCTTGACAATCCAAAATCTGCTATTTTCAACGTCCTATCTGCTGTTACTAGAACATTTCTAGCTGCTAAGTCTCTGTGAACCAATCTATTAGCTGATAGGAATTCCATGCCCATAGCAATTTGTCGGCAGAAGGAGAGTAAGTCAAGGGATGTTAGTTCACAATCGCTCATGTTTTCTATATCGTACATTTTGTTGACGACTAGATTGGAGTGATCGCGTTGTATTTTGCACTTGAAGAGGTCGTTACGATAGGTCGATGTGTCGATGTTGTTGTTGTAGTATTTTGCGTCGCGTTTCGACACCATCACGTCCCATGATCGTCTGGAAATAAATATTACTCGTTATATATAAATCAAACATGCAAACTAACAAACTTATAGCCAATTACAGCCGCACTCAGACTTGTTTAACGGCTAAGTCTGAGTGCGGCGTAACTGACGCGGCGCCAGACTTGCTTTAAATGTTTGAACAAATATTTGAACAAATGTTTGAACACATAGTGTGGCACGAAAGTTTGTAGTCAAAGTCTCGTGCCACACATGTGTTCAATATGTGTTCAAACATTTGAAGCTAGGTCTGGCGCCGGGGTAATAAGTAAATAAAAAAAAGAATAAAAATAATTTATTTTACATTGATCCATAGATTAATACACATTTAAATAAATAAATAATGCTGAACTTTTCACACAGTATCATCTAGCCCCAAAGTAAGCAGAGCTTGTGTTATGGGTGCTAGATGATTGATAAACTACTTACTTATATACTTTTTCTTTGTAAATACATATACATATTATACATAGAATCACCCAGACCCGGGACAAATATCTGTAGGTCATACAAACATTTGTCCCGCGGCGGGGATCGAACCCGCAACCTTCTGCGTCGCATGCGGACCTTCCCCCACTGCGCCACAGAGGTCGTCAAATAAACAATTACAATTTCAAAAATAATATAACAATGGCTCTGATGATGACCCACCTGAGGAAGCTGAGCAGGTCGCCCCTCGCGCAGTACTGTGCCACGATGAGCGGCCGCTTGCCGCTGCAGCAGCCCAGCAGGCTGACCACGTGCGCGTGCGCACCCACACTCTTCATCAACTCCATCTCTAAGCGGAATGCGCGGACTTCATCCAACGACGGGAACTCTGACAATAGATAGATAGATAATTCTTTATTGCATAGCACACGTGAAAGACATACAAGAAAAAAAAGACACTTAACTACACACAACAATAATATACAATGACAATGATAAGGTAAAGTAAATCTTGTCGTATCACTAGTGTTTTTTTTTACTTTTCAAGTACTTACAAGTATTAATATACGAGTATTATTTACCCAGATATTATATTTATTCAAACTATTTGTTTAAACCAGTGTGGTGAAAGGAAAGTGCGTCTCAAAGAGGGTCCTGTCGCGCACTATAAAGTAAGCTTGGCTTAACGACTTAATAGCCAGGACCGAATGACTGAAAAAATTAATAATGATGGTGAATATTATCACAACAAAATGTAGACCTAAACTTAGCGGAACTTTGTTATGGGAACTACATTTTACCATATTTCCATAAAGATATCATGTAGGTTTCTGCCCCATTTTAGGGATAACTATAGAACAATTGGGATCCAAAATAAAACAGATTAAATAGATTTAGCCTGACGCCGGCACGTTTGCTCGGTTCCACGCCGTCTTGCGAGTGCCCCCGAGCGAGCGTCTCGGACGCCATCTTTATTCTCTTAGCTCACCACATATCACAATACGATAAAATATTTTTGTAATGTGGGTAGCCCAAAAGCTGCATTTATGGAATTCCACTTGTCTTTCCGGGACACCTTTTTGTTGTATCCTGTTTCTGAGTTATTACTGCGTTAGCATACTAATAGTTTGTGGTTATAACCTACCAATGAAGTATTTCCATCCATTCATTCATTCAAACCAATATAGTCTAGTTCGAAAACATGTGTCAAGTGCACGAAAGGAGCCTCTTAGAGGCGCACTTATAATCCTCTCACCACACTGGTTCGAAAGAACTGGTGACACGACAAGAAGAAGAAGAAGATTATAGTCATACCTTTAAGCATCTTCACAGCGACCTCCTTCTCAGACGGAGCCAGGGTTCCTCTCCTCACGACTCCGAAGGCACCTTCACCTATAACCTCGTGGAGGAGCAGTCTGTCTGATTTGATCTCCCATTGGTCTTCGCATTCCGTATCGAATGCTTCTAATGCTTCTTCTACAGGTTTGGTTTCTCTTCCCTGATAAAAAGTTTTAACGACACATGGATCTCGTAATCTGGATTCAATCAATTGAATTAAAAAAAATCTAAGTATTTTTTGTTTTTTTAATAAGAAGTTTGTATGAGATAATAAATAATAGCATCATCTAGCCCCAAAGTAACCTTGTGTTATGGGTACTTGATGACTGATAAACGAATTATATAAAATATTTGTAGATCATACAAACATTGGTCCCGCCGCGGGTATCGAACCCGCAACCTTTTGCGTCGCAGATAATAATCATGGTGGTTTTTAAGCCTATAAGTTGTCAAGGCTTAACGATTTAATAGCTCCTTGTCAAACGCCTCTAATAGGCTTTTTCTAGAACGCAAATTATCTTCAAAATTAACTAAGCATTGGTCAACTCTGTCATTAGACCAATGAGGACCAAGGATTCCAAGTTGAATCGGTTTGTTAATTTGAAAAGCTTTCGAGAAACCGGCTGTTAGTCTCTCTACCCTGGTGGGAAAGTATCAAGTTACTCAACGGAGTGACAGAGTTTAAGACTTAGCCGGGACCGACAGTTTAATGTGCCCAGGCGCGGTTCAGGGGACATGACCCCCCTCAAAATCGAAAAATCTTCAAATAATTTACAAACATTTTAATAAAGTAAAGAAGATAAGTGACCCCTCCAATATTTCAAGCTGCGACCGTGCCTGAATGTACTTATATATATACTTAGACCCTTACTAATAAACGTGTCATAAAGTTATTCCTCGGAATAAACTAAAAATAACCATACATTTTGACAGTTTACACTCAGGAATAACTTTACACCACGTTTATTAGTAAGGGTCTAATTGTATATAGTATACTTATTAAAGCTTCATTATTTTTATTTATTTCAGTTACCTTTGGCTTTTGTTTGTTAAAGATTCTCTTCTTAAACCTGAGCCAGCAGAGCGCGAGTGCTAGGAGGCCTAGGGCCGCGCTCGCCCACTGCCACCATTCTGAAGGCCGCCGCTCTATAATAATATTTAAACAATTTGTTAATATAGGAATAAATAAAATAAAAAATCCTTTATTCTACATGCCTACTATATTTTTGACACTCAATGTTTAACTTAGGTAATTTACTTAAACTAATACTTATTTTCTATACTGTTATTTAACTATTGTGATATGAAGTTGCCTCAGCGGCGTAGCCCTCCCCCAATTTCTACAATGTGTCCCTCTCTCTATCGAGGGATTTTTTTTGCGTTTGTTTTTTCGCTAAATATGTTTAGAATCATGGTCTGATTGCAACCCCTCAGTTTTCGATAGTAGTCTTTTTACACCATGTATATTATTCAAAAGTAGCCATACTTTTTAGAATTTTTGTAATAGGTCACCATTGATAGGCATTATGTAATTTGTTAAAAACCTAGGAAATAAGTTTTGTAAGTTTTTTGTACAATAATAAAGCGCCCCTAGCAAAATATTGCTGTGCCCTTACAGGGTTTATGTTTGAAACAATGTATCCATATTACACTAACACCTCACTAACAACATAAGTGCAATAAATATTCCTATTTCAAAATGTTATTTACCAGGGAATATAGCTCGTGCATATTCGTGCGCTTTGTGTCCCCCCTTGATAGCCAGAACAGACACGTTGTAATAACCTTCCCCCGTCACATCTGTGAAGATAGCTTCTGTAGCGTCCTGGAACAAAATCAATATTTTGTAATGAAATTAAATCGTTTATTAATAACTAGCTGCGCTCCCGCGGTGTTACCCGCGGTCCCTCGGGATTTTTTCATTTTTTCGAGATAAAAGGTAGCCTATGTCCTTCCCTGGGATACAACCTTTGTCCATGCCAAATTTCAATCTAATCTATTCAGCGGTTTGGGCGTGAAAGCGTAACAAACAGACAGACAGATAGACAGAGTTACTTTCACATTTATAATATAAATACTTGGTATGGATTATTTTTAGCCCATTGCAGGGTAAAGGCTTCCCTCCTAAATTTTCAAGCCTTTTCTGCCCTTTGCTATAGTTGGCAAGTAAGTATTAGATTCCTAAAACTGGAGATGATTTTCGCAGGTTCAAGTATTGCCGTGATTTTAAAATAACTATCGTTTCTCAAGTGCTACTAAAACACAAACTTTTTTAAAATCAGTTTGTCCTGTAGTTTATAAATACTAACTTACATACAATACATACTAAAAACTATTTGTCTGGGCTTATTTCTGGAACGGGTGAACCGAATTTAATGGGAATTTCTTTGGAAGAAAGAGGAGGTCCTGGGACATATGTCCTGCTCATTTTACCCCGGAATTTCCAAGGAAGCGGATGTTACGAGATAAATAATGTATACAGACCACGTGAACGAAATCCCTGCGCATTTACCTAATAATGAGAAAAAATACTAACACCGGGCACCGTTAAAGTTGTGATGACATCGGTCCTTAGAGTAATGTTATACTTCTCAGGGATAACACGTGGTGTCACCCAACCAACGCGCACTGTCCACGCGCCGCCATCTTGTGTCGCTTCTAGAGATATTTTACTTGGTGTCTCTGGTAGTGACTCGTTTGTTACTTCTGAAAAGTACTAGAAATGTTAGAAGGAAAAGGGACCTCTTTAGACATCGATTTCGATGATACCCCCTATGCAGAATTTATTTACTCATTCTTGCCTTTAATTTGAGCTACATTTCGTTTGAGCCGGGCCTGGATTTTTTTTCATACATTATTTGCATTTTCCTTTGGAATGTTTTGTCAATTACTAGATTATTATTAAAATGGGACTTCATCATCATCATCCGCAGCCCGATTTCACCCACTGCTGGGTATAGGCCTCCCTTCGCTTTTGCCATTCTTCCCGGTCCTGTGCCAGCCTGATCCACTGTGTTTCGAACAACCCCTGTTTGGGAATTAGGTACTTACGTAAAAATATTGCAAAACACTTTTGAAAACTCAACTGACTCTGATGTTTTTCAGCCATAACAAACAACATTATTAATTGAATTATATTTTTTTATATTAATTAAATTATAATTAATAATAATTTATTAAATAGTTAATTTTTAACTTGTCAGTAACATATCAGCTTCTAATAACAAATAGAAGGTACCTATTGGCACAGAATACAGATACTTATTGGTAAACAAACCTTGCTTAGGCGTGCGGTATCCCAGCTTAGTGGTCCCATACAGTCCTGTCACGGTGACTTCACATTGGTCGTCTGGGTGAAGACTGTGTATAACAACCCTTTGCTCGTCTTCGGGCTACGAATTTATAAAAAAAAGATTAATTTTATAAAAAAAATAGAAGAAACCCTAGGCTATCTAACAGAAGAAAACGTAAACGTAAAAAAAAACGTAAACAGGTTTACGACTGTATCTCCAAGGTGCGGTAGACATACTCTCAGATCTTTTTATGTAACTTATTGCAGATCCTTTGAAGATGTCTAAGGGGGGTAGTCAGAGGCATGTCCAAACACATATTTGATACATGCCCACATCTTGCAGAAGTTAGTATTCCATACGTGACAGGTTGCAAGCCCATCGCCGCCTATAAGAACAGCTAAGAAAGTTAAACGAATGGAGCAAGTCACTTTTAGATAAAAAAATACAAAGTCAAAGTTTTTGTTCATCGCTTATCTTAATATTAATACTCAAAGTAGCGTATAGATGTTTAATCAAAAGTCCACGTAAATCTCCTTATGCCTTAAGGAAACCCATATGTGTCTTACCTATACTTAAGTGTCTGTAATCAAAAGGCTGCATTAGTAAACTTACCCCTATATCTTTGCTCTTCATTCCACTCGAGCCGCAAGCGTTAAATAATTCGAAGCACAACTCATCTGTAACGAAAATAACAACTTTAACATTAACTTATAACAACAGCTCGAGTAATTGTATTTTCAAAAAGTTAGGTAAAAAAACTTAGGCTTTTACATCTATACTAGATTACTTATACAGCGTCAGGAGGCAACTTATCCTATGCCTACGCTCAACGGGACGCTGTAGTGCCTGGGACATTGTTTGAGATGGAATAGGCTTGCCCAGCACCTAAACCATCCTCTCAGTTTAATCAGCCGCCCACAGGAAAGACGACGTCAATATGTGTGGAGCTGACTAAGCTGCGGGTTTCCTCACGATGTTTTCCTTCACCGTTAAGAGCTCCAAAAAGTTAGGTACATCTTCAATCAACAAAAAAAATATATATTTCCGAGGGTCAAACCGCGGTTAAGCTACGAGTAGATAGTTTCATAAATCTTGATTCATGGTAGTGAAGATATTTTACTTAAACCACAATAGAGCCTACTTACCTCCAGTGCGATTCCAAGTGAAAACACCATTAATCTTTCCATTAGTCATACTACTGTTCATAAAGTCAACATGTATTTCATATTTCCTCTTTTCTTCCTTCCACGCCGGTATTTGCTGTCCAAACCAAAGGCTCGGCCTGACGCGTTTATCTAGCACGGTAGACAATAGAACATAGTCTTGAGATGGCACGCCAACTGATACTTCGCTTAAGTTTCTTTGTGGCCGAACTAGACTGTAGGCTAACTGAAATTAATTGAAAAAAATATGTTTAAAAGTAAAACCAACTTTATTGATAAAATTCGGAGCTAGGTATAGTTTTGAATCCCTATTTTTTCTTCAAAAACGAGATCAAATGGGAAGGGGGAAATATGAATGTATTTTCCTGGCTAAATTAACTGATGAGAACTATTATAGGTCCTGTAGGTATCTTAATCGGCATAGGTACGTTACATTTTTCTAAATAGAAAAACTTAAGGTGCATTTACACGACACGGTATAAGCACGTACGATTTAACATCGCATGCCAATTTTCCCGTGTAAATGCTCACCGCACGCTAAATGTCTTAAAAAGTGCGACGGTCATCGGGTCTAAGTTACTTAGTTACCTAGTCGCACGGTGAGCGCGCCGGCGGCTAAGTCTGCGGCGAGTAGGGTTACCATACGGAAAATTTAAAATGCGGACAAA
Organism: Epirrhoe tristata; assembly: GCA_951394285.1. Lineage (NCBI taxonomy): Eukaryota > Metazoa > Arthropoda > Insecta > Lepidoptera > Geometridae > Epirrhoe > Epirrhoe tristata. The sequence continues at coordinate 7,641,101 of OX596154.1, forward strand.
GACCAGAGAAAAAAATCAATTTCAATGGAAAAGTCGCGTGTGTTGTTGGTACCACGTAAGTGAAGCCACGTGCGTTCCGCAAGCTCACATACCTAAATGTACGTATAGGTACACGTTGATATTTTTATCTTAATAATAATAATCGTCCTGTTGTAGGTGAATTTGATTATTTTTCTTCTTAAAAAAAGAATCTTAAACATATTTTGTATCCTATTATCTTAGAAAAATCCTGATAATTCTAAAATAAAACGACATGTCTGGAGAAATTTTAACGTATGGTCACTGTAAAGTAGGCCACAGATTACAGCGAGTACCAGTCATAGTTACCTAGTCATGCGTTTTAGCGTACGGTATAACGAGACTATACGATATAATGTTGTATGAACCTTTTTAAAATTTCGGCGTGCAAATCAAGTACACTTTGGTGTAGAGGTCTTGTCCGCCGGTTCTCAATATGAGATGTGCCGGTTCGATACCATTAGAAAATTATTTTAATTTTGCTTTTTTTTTTTGCTTTACTATTTTGTATTTTTTTTATGTTGATTGCGAAAAAAGAAAATAAAATTTAAATTCAAGTTCCAAAAAGAGGTACCTACACTACTTGCCTAGAATAATTTTGTTTTATTTTTTCTTCACTAGTTTGTAATTATTTTATGTTAATGACGAAAAAAGAAAATAAAATCAAATTTCAAGGTCCAAAAAGAGGTACTTACACTACTTGCCTAGAATAATTTTCCTTTTTTTTTTCTTCACTAGTTTGTAATTTTTTATGTTAATGACGAAAAAAGCAAATAAAATCAAATTTCAAGGTCTAAAAAGAGGTACTTACACTACTTGCCTAGATGGTAATTTTATCAATTTTAACCTGACTATCATAGGACAACGTACCTACATACCTACCATTCCATGATACCTACGTACATACCTAAATGGTATGGTTCCTATGACACCTACCTATCTAATGGTAGGTTTACCTAATGATGCTCATACCTAACAGAAAAAAGTGAAGCAAAAACTAAAAGAAACTGGTTCACGACTTCCAAGGCACGGTAGACATTTTTTTCAGATCGTCACTCAAGATCCTTTCAACACTTTAAAGTTGTCAAAGGGGTAGGTAAATCAGATAGGCTTCCAAAATTAATAAAAAGTAGGTAGGTACTTGGGTAAGTAAGTTCGTATGAGTACTACATAGGTAGGTAGGTACCTACTCGTACCTCCGTGGCTAAGTATGTAACTAAATAAGTAGGTAGCATCTACCTATTTGGTTACATTTTTTTTTTTTTTTTTTTAAGACATTTTCACACAGCATCATCTAGCCCCAAACTAAGCAAAGCTTGCGTACTATGGGAACCAGATAACTGATATACTACTTATATACTTTTTGTTTGTAAATACATACATATTATACATAGTAACACCCAGACCCGAGACAAATATCTGTAGGTCATACAAACATTTGTCCCGCGGCGGGGAACGAACCCGCAACCTTCTGCGTCGCAGGCATACACATAACATATATATTACACATAATATTGTACTTACACACGTATAGGCACAGATCATATTATGCTGTTATAGGGAATAGGTTTTGCTGTGGATCTACCTACAGCACCCTACAGTTAAAACTGAGGAGTTGGCCACACTGCCTGTGGCTGTGTATCTAACTATAGAAGTCTAGAGAAACGACAGAGAGTTGCTTCATTAATGTGTTTCTAAATAGGCAGGTACTTATCTACTGGGAAATTTTGCGAAATTGTGAATAAGTACTAGCTACTAGCTACCTACTAGCTACTAGTATACTTACCTTACCTATAAATGTATAACCTACCTACCTAGAAGCCGTGTTGGTCGAATGGGGTTGTGCCTTGACTTTCAATCCGAAGGTCGTGGGTTCGAATCCCGGCCGTGCATCACTGGATTTTTCGTTTCGAAAAATTTATATGCGTTTATACCTGAGTACCTAGGTACCTACCAACAGGAATACTCTACGTAGGTACCTATTTTGGTACCATACTACCAATGTTGGTAGGTACCTAAATAAATACTTACACGTACCTAAGTAGGTAGATAGACGAGAATATGTACTTAGGTATGCTACCCGGGTAGGTAGGTACCTGCATACTTCTAAGTAGAGTTGAGAACCGTGTTAGCCTAGTGAGATGTACCTACGTACCCTCATCAACCTACCTCCGAAGGCTGCGAGTTCGAATCCCAGACGCGCAGATATGTAAATTTATACCTAGGTAGGTACAAACTTTCCTAACTGTGAAGATTTTATTCTATAAAAATTTGTAGGTAACTTCACGAATGTCAAGATCCGTTGGAAGAACTGTACCTGTCTCAGCTTCCTTAGCATCATAGTAGCGAATTGTCTAGGTACCTACCGGAGAATAGATAAAAATGACAGTAATAATGACACTGTGAATGACACACACCACAGAACTATAGTTCTGTGACACACACTAATGCGTAGTTCGGACTAGTCTTGTATTTTAGTCGAGTAGCGAGTAACTTATTACCAAAACGTGTCCGAACAAAAAAGTAATTATCTAAGTACTACACTACCTACCTACCTACCACATTGTTGGGATGGTAGGTACCTACCTAGTAGGTAGGTAGTTATGTGATACAGCTTTATGATAGTACCTAGGTAGGACCGACCTACCTGAGTACCTACCAACAGGACTAAACCTATTAAAAAACTCTACGTAGGTACCTATTTTGGTACCATACTACCAATGTAGGTAGGTACCTAAATAAATACTTACACGTACCTAAGTAGGTAGATAGATGAGAATATGTACCTAGGTATGCTACCCGGGTAGGTAGGTACCTATGTACATACTTCTAAGTAGTGTTGAGAACCGTGTTACCCTAGTGAGATGTACCTACGTACCCTCATCAACCTACATCCGAAGGCTGCGAGTTCGAATCCCAGACGCGCAGATATGTAAATTTATACATAAGTAGGTACAAACTTACCTATCTATATATATATGTGTGAAGATTTTATTCTATAAAAAATTGTAGGTAGATAGATAGGTACATAATATTATGATACGTAGGTAGGTACCTACTACATTAGGTACCTACTGTTCGCCCAACGAGTCTAAGCATTCGTGAAGTTAGCCGTTTGTCTGCGCAGCAACCGCTTTTTCATACAAAATTGTGTTCTACACAGACAAACGGCTAACTTCACGAATGCCTAGATCCGTTGGGCGAACTGTACTAGAGCACTATGTCAGACAACCTTCTCGTGTGCCCAAAGCTGCTAGTCCCTAAAGGGCCCCACTCACTAACAGTTTACCGGACGATATCAATCTGTCAGTTAATCGCAATAGCCCACACACTTACAGTTCAGTTTAAGGTTTTGGACTGACGACTAGTACGAACTGAGAATGTGTGGCCGCTTGACGATTCCGGTCAGCGCCAACAGATGTCGCCCGGATAGTCTATGGCCTTGAGGGCGAATGAACACACATTAGCAGGTAGCCGGCCGGCAGCCTGTCGACCGACGTCTCGTGTCAGTTGGGCGCCTTCGGTTTCAAGTTTTTCGACTTGTTTAATTTTTTTGCATCTTTCAGGAGAAAAAAAAAATATTTTGATGTTTCAGGGATAATTTTTGTCATTACTACCTACCTACATTGTTAAAATAATTACTTATCTACATTTTTAAGTAATTCATTGGAATGTAAATTAACCTATCTAGTTATAAGTAATAATAATAATAGCTTATAGTACGCTCACTATTATATTTTAAATTAGTATATTCTCATTAAGTGAAATGTAAATTTCTTTTGAGAAATAAAGTTCTTTAACCACAATTCTTCCAAGGACTTGTGGTGAAATTCTTGAAGGAAATTTTAAATCTTCCAAACTTTGTCCAGTTGCCAAATATCTTAACGTTACGATTAACCTTTCTTCTGCGCTTATAGATTGGCGCATTTTTGTATTCATTTTACTGATGTACTGTTTAACTATTGATAATAGCATATTAAAAGTTTCAGAAGTCATTCGCAAGTAATTAAATAGATCTTCTTTATGCGACTGCCTTAGTTCACGTACCAATGTCATGTGCGATCTTGATTCTCTTTCTTGAAGCCAACTTTTCATCCAATATCTTCTTTCTGACGGTGAAAGTATATGAAGTAGTAAAAGAGCACATCGTTTTTTACGTAATAACATGATGAATTGTGAAAGTCTGCTGAATTTAGTGTGTGGACGCTCAAACCAATATCAGAGCATTGCCGGCGCGCGATCCTACGGTGAGAAACTGCCGACTCCGAACAGCTAGTCTGTAGTCGCTAAAGTGGCGGCAGGGCATTGTCGGCAGGCAAAAATCGCTTTAGTGTGTTGACGCTATCGGCCTAGGACGGCAGGCCGCCCGATAGAACCAGAGACTGCAGGCGGACTGTTAATGAGTGGGACCCTTTAGGTACGGAAAAAAGACTTTCGCTCGGCACTGACGTTGCTACTACAGACAATGTCAGAAAATAAATATGGGGAAATATCCCGACAATCGAACCAATAAGGCTGGCTCAATCAAACAAACAAATGGCTGCTATTGGCTGGCTAGTGGCGGGCGATGACGCACCGACGAGGATTGCGGCGCGTTCATAGGTTGTATAATATAAGATGCGTTCAAAAAAATAGTTCCGTTCGTTCGTACATGATTCGATTCGATTCAAGTACATTTGTTTCGATACCAAGTAGGTACTAGTATGGTACCAAAATAGGTACCTACGTAGAGTTTTTTAATAGGTTTAGTCCTGTTGGTAGGTACTCAGGTAGGTCGGTCCTACCTAGGTACTATCATAAAGCTGTATCACATAACTACCTACCTACTAGGTAGGTACCTACCATCCCAACAATGTGGTAGGTAGGTAGGTAGTGTAGTACTTAGATAATTACTTTTTTGTTCGGACACGTTTTGGTAATAAGTTACTCGCTACTCGACTAAAATACAAGACTAGTCCGAACTACGCATTAGTGTGTGTCACAGAACTATAGTTCTGTGGTGTGTGTCATTCACAGTGTCATTATTACTGTCATTTTTATCTATTCTCCGGTAGGTACCTAGACAATTCGCTACTATGATGCTAAGGAAGCTGAGACAGGTACAGTTCTTCCAACGGATCTTGACATTCGTGAAGTTACCTACAAATTTTTATAGAATAAAATCTTCACAGTTAGGAAAGTTTGTACCTACCTAGGTATAAATTTACATATCTGCGCGTCTGGGATTCGAACTCGCAGCCTTCGGAGGTAGGTTGATGAGGGTACGTAGGTACATCTCACTAGGCTAACACGGTTCTCAACTCTACTTAGAAGTATGCAGGTACCTACCTACCCGGGTAGCATACCTAAGTACATATTCTCGTCTATCTACCTACTTAGGTACGTGTAAGTATTTATTTAGGTACCTACCAACATTGGTAGTATGGTACCAAAATAGGTACCTACGTAGAGTATTCCTGTTGGTAGGTACCTAGGTACTCAGGTATAAACGCATATAAATTTTTCGAAACGAAAAATCCAGTGATGCACGGCCGGGATTCGAACCCACGACCTTCGGATTGAAAGTCAAGGCACAACCCCATTCGACCAACACGGCTTCTAGGTAGGTAGGTTATACATTTATAGGTAAGGTAAGTATACTAGTAGCTAGTAGGTAGCTAGTAGCTAGTACTTATTCACAATTTCGCAAAATTTCCCAGTAGATAAGTACCTGCCTATTTAGAAACACATTAATGAAGCAACTCTCTGTCGTTTCTCTAGACTTCTATAGTTAGATACACAGCCACAGGCAGTGTGGCCAACTCCTCAGTTTTAACTGTAGGGTGCTGTAGGTAGATCCACAGCAAAACCTATTCCCTATAACAGCATAATATGATCTGTGCCTATACGTGTGTAAGTACAATATTATGTGTAATATATATGTTATGTGTATGCCTGCGACGCAGAAGGTTGCGGGTTCGTTCCCCGCCGCGGGACAAATGTTTGTATGACCTACAGATATTTGTCTCGGGTCTGGGTGTTACTATGTATAATATGTATGTATTTACAAACAAAAAGTATATAAGTAGTATATCAGTTATCTGGTTCCCATAGTACGCAAGCTTTGCTTAGTTTGGGGCTAGATGATGCTGTGTGAAAATGTCTTAAAAAAAAAAAAAAAAAAATGTAACCAAATAGGTAGATGCTACCTACTTATTTAGTTACATACTTAGCCACGGAGGTACGAGTAGGTACCTACCTACCTATGTAGTACTCATACGAACTTACTTACCCAAGTACCTACCTACTTTTTATTAATTTTGGAAGCCTATCTGATTTACCTACCCCTTTGACAACTTTAAAGTGTTGAAAGGATCTTGAGTGACGATCTGAAAAAAATGTCTACCGTGCCTTGGAAGTCGTGAACCAGTTTCTTTTAGTTTTTGCTTCACTTTTTTCTGTTAGGTATGAGCATCATTAGGTAAACCTACCATTAGATAGGTAGGTGTCATAGGAACCATACCATTTAGGTATGTACGTAGGTATCATGGAATGGTAGGTATGTAGGTACGTTGTCCTATGATAGTCAGGTTAAAATTGATAAAATTACCATCTAGGCAAGTAGTGTAAGTACCTCTTTTTAGACCTTGAAATTTGATTTTATTTGCTTTTTTCGTCATTAACATAAAAAATTACAAACTAGTGAAGAAAAAAAAAAGGAAAATTATTCTAGGCAAGTAGTGTAAGTACCTCTTTTTGGACCTTGAAATTTGATTTTATTTTCTTTTTTCGTCATTAACATAAAATAATTACAAACTAGTGAAGAAAAAATAAAACAAAATTATTCTAGGCAAGTAGTGTAGGTACCTCTTTTTGGAACTTGAATTTAAATTTTATTTTCTTTTTTCGCAATCAACATAAAAAAAATACAAAATAGTAAAGCAAAAAAAAAAAGCAAAATTAAAATAATTTTCTAATGGTATCGAACCGGCACATCTCATATTGAGAACCGGCGGACAAGACCTCTACACCAAAGTGTACTTGATTTGCACGCCGAAATTTTAAAAAGGTTCATACAACATTATATCGTATAGTCTCGTTATACCGTACGCTAAAACGCATGACTAGGTAACTATGACTGGTACTCTCTGTAATCTGTGGCCTACTTTACAGTGACCATACGTTAAAATTTCTCCAGACATGTCGTTTTATTTTAGAATTATCAGGATTTTTCTAAGATAATAGGATACAAAATATGTTTAAGATTCTTTTTTTAAAAAGAAAAATAATCAAATTCACCTACAACAGGACGATTATTATTATTAAGATAAAACTATCAACGTGTACCTATACGTACATTTAGGTATGTGAGCTTGCGGAACGCACGTGGCTTCACTTACGTGTTACCAACATAGACCTTGTCATAGGAGAAATTCTGAGCCCACGCGTACGCCCACGCCCACGCCCACGCCCACGAAAACGCCCACGCACTCGCGACTTTTCCATTGAAATAGATTTTTTTCTCTGGTCATTGTCCGCGTTTAAAATTTTCCGTATGGTAACCCTACTCGCCGCAGTGTTAGCCACCCGGCGCGCTCACCGTGCGACTAAGTAACCTAGTCATACGGTATACCGTGTCGTGTAAATGCGCTAACTCTAACTGGAGACCGCACGCTGAATGGACTTAGCTTAGCAAAACGTGCGTCATACCGTATCGTCTAAATGCACCTTTAGGCCTTTACATCTATATTAGATGATTTATACAGCGTCAGGAGGCAATCCATGCCTACACTTAACGCTGTAGTGCGTGGGACATTGTTTGAGACGGAATAGGCTTGCCCAGCACCTAAACCATCTTCTCAGCTAATTAACCTGGCCCATAGGAAAGACGACGTCAATACGTGTGGAGCTGACTAAACTGCGGGTTTCCTCACGATGTTTTCCTTCACCGTTAAGAGCTCGAGTTAAAGCGCATATAAATTTTACGAACCGAAAAATCCATTGATGTACCTACGGCTGGGATTTGGACCCACGACCTTCGGATTGAAAGTCGAGGCACAACCCCATTCGACTAACCCGGCTAAATAGACGGAAAATTTAAATAGGTAAGTAAGTACAGTTTGTTATGGTATGCTGTCATTTCCAAAGAAATATTAGACGGAAGATGTAAAGATAACAGATTTCACTTTCCGTTACTCTGCCTATCGGCTGCGTTAAAAACCCGCATTGATTGAACTAAGTAGACTCACAACATCTAAAAACTAGCAAACAAACACCTATCTGTTTAACTTTTTTACAACCTACTTGCCCACGGCTGGGCAAACTTTTCCCTTCATGATTTCGCACCATTGCATCTTAAAGACGTCATGATGGTCCTTAAAACAAAATATACTTGTATATACTTATATATTTTATAAAAAACGTGTACGTGTGACCTCTAAAACGGAATTTTTCGAAATTCATCCCCAATGGGGTAAAATGGGATACCAAACTTCGTATTTGATGGGCTGATGGAAAAATATCGTGAGGAAGTAGAACACAAAAAGCACGAAAGGAGCCTCTTTGAGGCGCACTTGAAAATCCTTTCACCACACTGGTTCGAAAGAACTAGTGGTACGAAGGCTGGTAGTTGTAACATAAATATTCAAAGAAAACGTACAATACTACGGTTGTTTCCATAATCCGGTACCAGCACCAGCAGTTGCCAGCTGGTGGACGGCTCCACCAGGATCTGCAGCTTCTTCACAGATCGGCACCGCACTGACACCTTCGGGTGGTGAGAAGCGACCTTGATGTTCTTCACTGGCTCTGTAAGAGAAGCTGACAATGAAAACCAACTATTCTTATTAGTAAACTAGGTTAATTACCTTACCTACCTATTCGTTGAAATAAGTAGAACAAAATTAATCCTAATATAGGTAGGTAAGTGTGTAGTAGTCTAAATGCGAAAGATTTATTCTATGAATGATACTCAATCACGCTGAAACGGCTAAGGCAGAGAGATAATAGGACCTTCCAAACTGTCCATCATTAAGTGATATTTTGCTGTGCAAAAATCTAGTCTGGAACTAAAAATAATTCTACTTCTTCTTCCTGCCCTTATCCCACTAAGTGAGGTCGGCACATGTTTCTCTCTTCCATTTCCCTCTATCATCCGTCGTATCAGAACTCACTCCTTTCACAAACATATCCGCCTTCACACAGTCCATCCATCTTTTCTTAGGCCTACCCCTACCGGTATATCCATCCACATTCATACTCATCACTCGTCGTGTTATATGACTCTCATCCCTCCTCATGACATGCCCATACCACGCCAACCTTCCACTTAATAAACTAAAAACAAAAAATAGTATTAAAACTAAAAATAATTATAGTATTATTATCTTACCATCACATGGCCTTAATCATCTAAGATGATGTAATTAACGTGCTATGCGTGTAGCAGAAGCCTATACCTAGTGTTAAACGTCAGCAAATAATTGTATGATAAACTTACTCGTAAAATCATTTTGGCAAGCATCTTGTGAAGTCTGAAACAATTTGAATATAGATACATTATAATCTAATTTACTTATGTGAATCTTAATTTATTCCTGAGTGTAAACTGTCAAAATGTATGGTTATTCCTATCTTATTCCGAGGAATAACTTTACACTACACCACGTTTATTAGTAAGGCGCTAAGAGTACAAACCTTATATTCATTCCATTTACTTTTTGAAATGTGCCTGATTTAAAAGCGCAGTTTCTCTTTAATTTATCTACGTCATTTCCATTTGTTTACAAACGACATCGGCCACGAATGCGGATTGAATCATTGCATTGCAAGCTTGTTTGTCAATACACTTAAAAGGTACTGAAATGGAACTAGCTGCCTAAGATTCCGGAGATAAATCAAATATGTATTAATATTTTTTAATCAGATTCTGCTTAGGGGTGACAAGAATCAGATCTTCTGCAGAGATCTTTCTAACCTAAGACACCCTGGACACAAAGTCCCCATTTTGTATAGGTATATACGTGACAGATTACTATGTATTTATGTATGTATTTACAAACAAAAAGTATATAAGTAGTACCTATATCAGTCATCTAGTACCCATAACACAAGCTCTGCTTACTTTGGGGCTAAATGATGCTGTGTGAAAAGTCCAGCATTATTACTATCTCATCACCCATCTATTAGAATAGGTACTAACTGGTTTCCCGTCACTAGAGGACATTTTTTTCTCAAATAAATACATTTTGTAAGAAGACGGATCAAACGTTTTTATTCCCAGCTACTCCCCTAGAAGAATATTTTTTAATTATTCTCATCTGCCCACTAGGGCAGATAGTAAATAAATTATTTTAGTAACACACGCAAATACAGACGCGACACGCACGACCATCATAAAAATTATAGTCGTGGCTATAAAAAAATAATACTTTCTTATATTTAAAAAAAATCGTGGACTAGCTACATAATAGGTAGGTAAGGTCTTAATTATTTTAAGATAATATAAAAAAAATATAGAGATTTGATTCATTTCTGGAACGCACATTTCGCGGTTATTCGCTATTCAGCGATGACTGCATCGATAAATCACTTTGGCTATTCATTGCTTGAGGAGAGATTTCGCATCGAATGCGAGTTATGGATTTGCTACATATCTACCTACTGCAATGACCGGTTGGTAAACATGTAGGTACAGTCGAAAATAATTTCTAGTAAGTTTTTTCTGTCGCACCAAATTAAAGAAGGATTCTACTAACCAATTTAGGCAAAACTTTAAATCTTGGCCAAAATTATGATCAAAAGCTTGGTTTTAAGCACGGGTGAGTTATTAGGTAAGTACTCGGTTTTAAGACTATGAATTGCCAAACGAATTTTGTAGGTGATCATGGATTTGATTCAGAATTACTTATAATTTTTCACGTTTTTTTTCGATTAACAAATAAGGCTTATATTAAGCTTCTCAGAAAAACTGGAAAAAAGGGAGGGAGGCCTTTGCCCTGCAGTGGGACAATACAGGCTAAAATAAATAAATAAATAAATAAGCTTCTCAGCATCCTCTGAGCAAGCCTCTCAAACAATGCCCCAAGAATTACAGCGTCCCCTAAAAAGTGTAGGCATATGTTGCCTCCTGCCTGACGTTCAATTAAATATCTAATTGGTAATTAGAGATCTTCGGAGCACCCTGTTAGTGTAGTTTACAATCATGTAGTGATAGTAAAGCCTTTTTTTAAACTTCGTATTTCATTAGCTCACATTTACCTATCTGCAGTAGGTATCCTAAGTACTATATTTATAAGCTGCCACTTATGATGGTCGATATTTCGGTTTATTGATTGTGTCATATCAGTCTGGCTTCTTGTTTTGCTCGATCTGTTATCAGTTAATCCTCATTGCTTGGTGATTGAGGTAAATAACCGACTCTGCTGATTTTCTTTCCTTCGCTTTTAGAGTTGAACCCAAATTGTAGTAAATCATCGTTTTTAGTTTTCTATGTACCTATTCCCATGAGTCCCATTACTAATTGCACGCTTATGTGCAGACTCTGAATTCGGACCTTAGTCCATTTTTGCTATTTGGTAAGAATTTCCCGTCGCCGGGAAATATCATGAGGAAACCAGTTGGTAGGGCTACATGGGAATGCTAAATTCTGCATGTGCCATACCAAGTAACTAACAATTTAAACTTAACATCATTAATCATGGATGTATAATATAAAGATCGGCGAAAATGTCTAGCGTGTTTTGGGGATAGTCGTGATACTTTTCTTGAACCACTTTTAATCCAATTCTCATATTAGTTTTTGATCGAAAATATGCACGTGTTATCTAAAAAAAATATTAAGCAACTACTTAAGTCATAAAAATAACAAAAAGGTGTATTTTTGTTATTGTTAGGTGTATTATTATAATGTAGGTATACTTAATGTATGTAGGTGTGAAAGTGGGGACATACCTAATAAGAAAATAAAATTAGACACTCACCGTATTTTCCAACGTCAATGATAAGTCGCTGCAGACACTTTTCGCTAGATGTTCTATTTGTTTTCGGCGGCCGGGTAATTGCGTAATTAGATTTTCCAAAATCAAACTAGCATTTACTAAACTTACAACTAACACGAGCTTTGCTAAACTCAGAAACATTTTTGGTAATATTACTTCTGGTAAAAAAAAAATCAGAGGCTCATTTTTTAAATAGGGCTTGTTTCTTCTAAAAAGTATAAATCTGATTTACCTATAAAATTCTAAATTTGAAAAAATAAATTCTAAATTTGAACTTGTAGTCTTTCAAAATAAGAACAGTTTTCCCGCCGGAAAATGCGAGAGCGTTCCGCGCAGCCCGCCCTTTCGCTTATAACTGGAACGTTTGCGAAGCGCCACCTAAGCTTTGAGCACTGTGAGGCAGGGTGCAGCAAGTGAAGCTTCTTTCATTGGAGTGTTGATTGTATTTTTTGTTACTCGTTTATGAATATCTTAGCTATCGATGGATAGGTATGGCTAATATTAGGGTGTTGGTAGAGTAAAATCAGACAAGCGGAAAGTTCAGGACCATTTTGCATCATTAGATAGGTACTGAGTGAAGTAAGTACAAGTGTTGTTTTTTTTTTCTATAGGCATCTACTCTCAAATTAAAATCTTGTGTTGAAGTAATTCACCTATATTGAGTCAATGGTTAGTGCTAACCTACTTTCTTATGTGTATTTCGACCAGTAGTTACATACCATGCATGTAGAGGGTATGCATGAAAGTCGTCGATGTAAACAGGTGTATGAGGCGAGGGAGCAGCGAACCGCTGGAAGGAGAAGAAGTAACATTTAAGAGAAAAACTAGGTAAGTAAGTTCGTATGAGTCAGTAGTCAACTCTGGTGATGGAGTTTTTAGGCAATATAAACCAGGTTAGAAGTACACTAGACCTCGCTGATGAGTGACTAGGTATTCTAATCAGTCAACCAACACAAGAGATCATTAGGTACTCTTTGGTACTAACATACCTACATTGTGTTGCAATAAAGCTTTTTTCATTTCATAATTAGGTATGTATTCTCAACGACCCCATTGACTTGAGCAGTGGGGTCTTTGGGACTTTTTATTCCCAACTACCCCACAAGTGGGGAGGCTAGTGGGGTTATTGGGAACAAACCTAAGCACCTAGATCTACCTAATAATAAAAGTCATGAAAGTTTATAAAACAAATATTTTTCTTTCTCAACTAATTCACATACCTACTTATACAAAATTTATGCAAAATTTTGAATGAGGAAAAAAATACTTCAGATGATTCATTTGATTGCGATTTAGTAGTAAACCTTACGAAATATCGCCCGAGACGTCCTTCCGAATACTGATTAACTACTCACAAGTTAGTGAACTATGTTAATGTAGTTCAAAATACCTATTAAGTAGTAGACTACCGGAAGCATTAAAGACGTCTAAAAACTTAAGAATGTCACCCTATAGAATATATTAAGTTCTTTTGTACTTTAACAGGTGTCGACATGTTCCTTAACCGACACAATGATTTCACAAATGAAATATTTACCTACGCCGGAGAACAATGCCAGATTTTTCATTTATTTTCTCTTATTTTTTGGTCTTATGAATTCTTCATATTTATCTTATGTCTTATGTATTCTTTATATCTTATTTATTACAACGAAGAAATTACCAGAGTCAGTGAACAACAGAATCAACGCTACTATAGAACTAAAAACCTAGTTCATTAGGTACATTAGGAAGTTTTAAGACGTTTAGTCACAAATAGTGCTTATGTTTTGTAATGTTCTGTTCATGCCTACTGAAAAGTGTTATCAACGACACACTATTGATAAGACAGTATGCAAATTAACGGCTTCACGAATTTACAATCTTTAGGTACATAAATATTACTATCATCATAAACAACAACTTTTGTTCTATGACTTTTTTCATCATATTTTCATACAAAAATAAAAATATTAAATTGAACGCTCTAAATGTTAAAGTCTATGCGAAGCAAAAAGGGATAGTACAATAGCGAGGGGAGCGGGGTTAGGGCGGCGGGGGAGCTTGAAATTGACCTATTTAATACAGAGTTGAAATGTGTTAGATAGGACAATTAAATCTTGAAGGTTTGTTTTTGGTAAATGTATTATTTTTGGTTCAAAGTTGAACAAGTTGTTGTTTATGATGATAGTAATACAGTCCTGAGAGGTTACCGGTGTTTTACAAATAACCCTGTTGGTATAGGCATTTTTTCTTATCTAACTGAAACAATTTGTCACAGGGCAAAGAAAATCGAATCAACTTTCAAACTATACGCCCAGGCCAGGGGCTATTCGCTTGCTCCACTCAAAAACACGTTTCGCCCAACAGTTATCACAGCTGCTTATTGTATAAAGCCAAAGATATAATCGTAAACTTAAGTACCTTTCACAGTTTGGCAAAAATGTAGGTTGGTATTACACGTAATCGCTGCGGTCATCATTCCACTGAACTATGCCATGTGGACAGCTTTCAGATTTATAAGAGACTTTGCGATCTAGTGATCGACACGTGATGGTTTCACACACTGTGTAGGACGCAACATGATATAAGTTTAGTAACCTGAAAATAGACTAGTGCTATTTAGTTATTGATTAAAGATTAATTTTATTAAAAAACTAAAGAATTTGTAGGTACCTGTTTTGGTAATTTCTAGCGAGTAATTATTATTATTGTTGAAATACAGGTAAAAATATTACTCGCGCTCGATAATATTTTTGATAGATTCATTGAGACCAATATGAAAAGTTGTTTTATTTTTTTTACATCAAAATCATTAAATTGTACCTACCTACTTATCTAGTTTTGCGGAATTTAAAATAGGTAGGTAAATAAATGACCTACGAGTGTGTATCGCAGTTTTTTATCGTAGCGTATGATCCTATTAATTCTAGACGCAAAAGGTCATTGTTCTTTAAAATTCGCAGACGGGTCCCCTTCACACCTGGGCGAGTTGAAGTGCTGGGAGGTCACCTTGCGGTGTCCCATTCCGGACACTCTGAAAGCCTACAACAACTTGCAACCTCGATTTTACAAGTTCATTAACGCGCGGGGAGATGCGCTTGAATGTATTTACAATATCGAGTCTGAAGTTCTAAATTACAGCAAGGGAAGATAAAGTCAGAAATCAGTTCTGGTACCATCAAAGGTCCCCAGTCAATATCATTAAAGGCTCTGTCTATTGTTTTTAATGTGAGGTACCTACCTATAGTAAAGAGAAATTGGCACACAGAAAAAGATGTTTGGGCCTAGTTTAAAATGCGTCAGTCGTTTAGAATACCAAATAGATCTTTTAAGAATAAAACAAAGCAACCTAAAAACAGAAAATTTGAAAGCTATAAAATGCATAATTTAATAAATTAAAGTCTAAAAACAAAATTTAAATGTTAAAATTGCATAGACTAGAGACGACCTCTACATTTTCAACTAAGATCATGATCTATCATGAACTCAAATAACTCCTACAGGTAGATAAGTCGGTATTCTTATATAAGCACTTAGGTATATACTCGTACAAAGACAAACCTACTAAATATTCGACCGATCGACGAATGGTAACAAAAACTGATGTATTTTAAAAGTGTAATGTCAGAATGGTGACCGGCCAGGTTTTGTGGAGGTAACTCGTCTATCTGGGATATTCAAGAGGTTATTGATACATCTATAGAATCCGGTTGCTTTTTGTTTATTTTTAATATTTGTGATCCTGTCGTCTGTCCCTAGGATACCTAGTTTGTAATCACGTATTATGTAGGAAGCTAAATGAATAAGATACGTAAGAGAGTTTAGTTCTACCCATCTATCTCTATCTCTATCTCCCCACTATGCATTTGCATAGGTTTTGTTAGGTGTGATGAAAATAAACAAAAGCTTAGTAACTCAATTGAGGGTGGTTGAGCAACACAATCCCAGCTCATTGGCAAGTCGGTAGTCGGTAGATACCGACAGACATGCATAAAACAACAGTGTTTGTCCCTGATAACCGCTAAAAGATCGAATCCAAAATCCATCCGATGTGAACTGATTTGAATAGTCTTGTCTTATATTTAACTGGGTTTCAAGCTTGTAGGTTTAATTTTTGCATGAGAAATCGAATTGAATAAATTTCACAAAACAAACAGTTAAAGTAAGAAAGAAGTGAAGCTGAGACGACTTAAACACTATGTCAGGCTATGCTCACTAGTAAAGGACTAAAAAATACGCGAATGGCTGCAGACCTAATACGAAATGAAATTGATTCTTATGAGCAACAAATAAACAGAGGTAGAAAAGTGGACGGGTAGGTATCTCTACCGGTTGAATGAAGTTCAGTATATAGGTACTTATTAATAGTGTTTTACGTGATAATGGCCAGACGCTTACGATATGTAACCTACCCATACCCACATATATTATTTTTAAAGGTCAATTAAAATCGCAACGAACTCGCTGGCTGCGTCATTTAGTTTATTTCTCAATCAGTGACAACGACATCAGGTACCTACGATATCAAATACTTAGCGAGATCATCTACCCTTCAATAAATATTTGAAACAAATGCCCGGTCCCATTGAATATTTAAAGCTGGCTATCCTATATAAGAATGGTTGAACTTTTAGTCGGTCGTGGACCCGAGGAACATTTCCGCAAGGTTTTTTATAGTTATTTTTTTTTTTAGACGAGGGCAGCGCTCTTGTTGCCTTGGTGGGTACTTGGCAGGTATGTACCTACACTGATACAACCTTCGGAGGTATTTCATCACTAGGACCGGCCGTTGAACCCTAATGATTCGTGATAATAAGAATATTTTTGAATTAATTAGGCGCTACTAATATTTGTGACAAAAAATCAAGTAGCTCGCTTCAGTAGGTAGAGCAGGATGTAGAGTACCTATGAGGGTTAAATACAAATGAAGCATGCTTCAGTTTTTTTTTTTTTTTTTTTTTTTTTTTTTCGGAGGGCTTAATACTAATGGCCTATGAGGCCGTTTTAGTGTTACCGGACTATGGCGGGCACTGAAGGTGCCGAGACGCCTAGAGAGAAGTTACGACAACATGCGCAAGGGCACCTCTAATAGGTACGAACCTCGGCTTGGGCTGTTGCCGGAGAGCATGCTTCAGTACACGTGTAGTACACTTATATCTCTTTTCGCAAGGATGTGTCTATAGGTAAGTATACCTAAGTACCTACATATAAATAACATTGAAGTGTATGTCTGATTTCATAATAAACGAGCATATAAGTACTTATAGTTATTTATTACACGATACCTACTAAAACATAATCTAACTTTCTTCAATTTATTGTCTGTCTGCCTGTTGCCGGGCTAATCTGTGGAACGGCTTAACCGATTTGAATGGAACTTTCACTGAGAGATAGAGAAGGTTGTCGGATACATATAGGCTACTTTTTATAAAGGAATTCCCACGGGATCGCGATTTAACAAGGATTTAACTTATGAAGTCGCGGGCATTAACATCCATGCAACTTTTTTTTTTAGTTTCAAATTTTAATAAAAAAAATACAGTAGGGAAACGTTGACTACCTACTGCAAAAGTTTAAAAAAATGAGTAGCAGAGTCAGCGCTAAGTTGCAGTTGGATAACCTTCCTCGACATCCTGGTCTTGGAAGTCTATTCTGTTCTGTACCAGAGTTTTACAGATAGTTTATAGGTAGATCAACTCCAAATCAAAAATTACAAAATTGTTAACACAATCAAAGCCATTTTCATTCCATATTCCACCTATTCAGGCCTCTCATGAATAAATACGAAATTCAAGAACAGGCAGCGAATAAGGAGCTCCTAAATCGATCAAAACGTCTCATCATAATAAAAAGTAAAAAAGTCGCTTAAAATACAATGTTATGATAATTACTAACTTCAAATACCAATCTATGTAATGATTGATCACATGATAATTTGGCGCCAAAATTCCGTGCAAAAAACTCTTGCGAACGACCGTGACTCCGACCCGCAAAAAACCGTGATGTTGAGGAGATATTATTGAACTCATGGATTAAGTAGGTACTCCAATATGTATCTACGAAACGAACGTATATAATGAATACACTGTTCGTCGTATAAATTGATCACGTCGCCTTTAAGAAAAGGTCAACATCGCGGCAAGGTCTTCAAAAAATCCATGCATCGCAATATGTTTTTATTGAAACACATTTATCAACAAACAGTTTTTTTATTTGTTATTGAACATCGAATGTGGCTCTAGTACGCGTCGATCCTAGGAGAGACGTACTTTTTGTCGCCAGTGAGCTTGCCGCATGCAATTTGTCTGTTCCGTTCTCTGCGCAAGGCCTAGAAAAAAAACAAAATATCCCCACTTTCAAAAGGCTTCAGCTTCCAGCGTCTGTATTTCCGCTGAGCTACGACCCTGTTGTTTTTAAGAAGAGAGTTAATAGGCACCTTCTGGGTAAGCTCGCTCCATCGTAGACCTCACTCTTGCCTGTGCAAGTTTCGAGGTCAAGAGCCGACCCATTCATCCTTAAAAAAAAAGGATTTCATAAACCTACCTACCTACTCTACGCAAACTGATTTAGGTACGTGCTCTACACTTATGGTATGTAGGTACCTACGGACGTGTCTCAGACTTACCAATAATCAATAACTACCCCAGATAAAATATGCTACCTACTACTATGGTAACTATGGCTTTTTGAAAAATCTTTTAAATACCTACCTACATTTTCAAAGATACCATAAATATCTGAGAATAATCATTATAATATAAACCCTGCGAAATACATACATTATGTGGTTTTATGAAAAACATTATAATGATTAATTACCCTACGGTTTTCAAATAGCAACGCCTTAAATAACTTTTCGGCAGGCTTGCGGTATAAAAACCAACTATCTAATATAGAATTTTAATCGGCAGGTTTTATTTGCTGCAAATATTTTTTTAAATAAAGATAACACCTTTATTTTATTATGTGGTACCTGAAAAGGTCTACTTATGATTAGATTACTCTTAAGTAAACACAGAAATTACAGCTCCTGTAATATCTCATGCAGTGTGTATTATTTCAGCATGAAACCAACGTGCTCTAAGCGGTGAAGGAAAACATCGTGAGGAAACCAGTTAATGTTCTTATAGGCGATGGGCTTGCAACCTGTCACGTATGGAATACTAACTTCTGCAAAATGTGCATGTATCAAATATTATGTGTTCGGACATGCCTCTGACCCTTAGACATCTTCAAAGGATCTGGAATAAGTAACATAAAAAGATCTGAGAGAATGTCTACAGTACCTTGGGGATACAGTCGTGAACCTGTTTATGTTTTACCAACGTTTAAGAAGCTGTCCTTAAAATAATGATTGGCCGTCTACAATAAATGATTGGCTGGGAATGAACATAGAAATGTTTGCTTACCATAAATCTCTTAAATTGCAGGATTGTCTTTTGGCACTCATCAAAATCTAAAATAAGTGCTTGGCATTTCCTTTTCCCTCTGTCCAATCCATATGCTTCCATGCAATTCATCATTTCTAATTCTTCAGATGCACATTTACCAAGCTGTTGATGGGAAATCATACCACCAGTGATGTCGGTAAAAGGGGATCGGAAAAAAGGTGATATTGAGTAAGGCATCACCAAGAATAATGACTACTTTTGTAAATATAATCCACTTCACTTCTTCAAATAAATAATCACAAAATTGTTTATCAAACACCAACTGTCAAGAAAGGACAAAAAGTTTTACCATGATTATTTTTCATAAAATTTTGTAAAAAGGTTTGTAAGTGCAAACTCAAGTTTAAGTAAAACAAAAGAATATTATTATTGATTTATAGACAACTATTTTTACAGGACATTATAATTTAGGACACCAATTCAGTGTATTTTAGTAAGCATCAATTCTTGGGCTGACATATTTCTTATCACCAGTGAGCTTTCCCTCTGCAATTTGTTTGTTCCTCTCAGCTCTCATAGCCTGGAAAGAAATAAATTTGATCATAAATGGTATTTGATTGCAATGATGCACTTTTTATGTCTTCAACTAAAATAAACTTTCTGATTAGTACAACTACTTTTTATGAAGGTATAAATGTGGGTACTCACTGGTAATTATATCTTTATAAAGTAGTATATCAGTTATGTAGTACCCATAACACAAGCTCTGCTTACTTTGGGGCTAGATGATGCTGTGTGAAAAGTCCAGCGTTATTTATTTATTAATTACTAGCTGCGCTCCCGCGGTGTAACCCGCGGTCCCTCGGGATTTTTTCATTTTTTCGGGATAAAAAGTAGCCTATGTCCTTCCCTGGGATACAACCTTTAACTATGCCGAATTTCAGCTTAATCTGTTCAGCGGTTTGGGCGTGAAAGCGTAACAAACAGACAGACAGACAGATAGACAGATAGACAGATAGACAGACAGACAGAGTTACTTTCACATTTATTATATTAGTATGGATCTCCACAAACTTTACAGTGCATTTTAAGCAGTGATGAGTGATGAGTGATTTTCAAATCAAATCAAATCAAATCAAATAGTTTATTTCTTGGTACTATTACAATTTTGTTCAATATATAAACTTATTTACTAAGGAAAATCCATAATCGTATGTACCTAATGATATAATTATAGGTAGGGATGTATAATAGTTTTATGCCTAAGCCTAAATAAATGGTAATTAGTACGTAAAATAAGTTTCTTTCGAGTGTTCTAGCCCCCACACTAGGATTCCCTGTGTTGTGGGTGGCTAGTCTCTTCCAAGTGCGCAGCAAAGAAGAAAAAATAATAATATATATATATATATATATAATAAAATACCCATCTTCTAAGTTGCGTCATCAATCCATTAATAGTATTCTAGTCCATTTTTTTAATTATTTCATTATTGTATTTAAATTAAATTTTGCAGGTAGCAGTATTTTAAGTGAGTGATGTTGCTCAGGTTTCTAAATTTTTTTATAAATTGATATTTTTTATCATGAAGTTTTTTATAGTGATTTAAATTACTGTGCATAGCCCAAAGAGCACTTAACCAATATAAATGCTCGAAGGCATTGCCCCATCATAGTGAAAGCTGAACTTATTGCATTTCATATTTTAATGCATTTAATTTTTTTGGTTCAAAAATACCATCCAATATGATTTGTATGAGTTAATCATACACATTATAACTCATACTCTCTCAGGAACCAAGTCATCAACAATTCAGTACATGGTAGGTAAATTATTTTGGACAGTTATAGTCTTTTTTCACCACGGAATGTATGCATGACACTTCAAGATGATGTCAAAGTTAGTCAAATAGTAATATCCTACAGTATAATCGAGATTATCATAATCAATTTTTATTTCACTACTATAAGGTTTATTCATACATAAAATTACTAAACCAACGATTATTATTTTAATAATTGATTCATTGATTGTTTAGAGTTTCATTTTTGGCACTCTCTATTATGTTACGTTCCATTTTACTCAGTACTGTTATTTGACAGTTTTTTAAAGAACATTTTTATTGTTTATTTATTTACTATTTATGGCTCATTTATGATAATGATGAAATAATTAAACAGGAAATACACAAAAAAATATTTTTTTGTATGTTTAATTTTTTACTTGATTTTTTTGTTCCAAAATTGTTATGAGCAACACAACACAACGTGAAACGAAACAAGTTCAATGTGTCAGGCATACGTTCCGTGGTGAAAAAGACTACAGTAAATATAAAGTTTATTACAGATTCTAGCTACATTTTTCAAGTACCTAATGAGAAAGGTTGCAGTACAGTTCTTCCAACTGATCTAGGCATTCGTGAAGTTAGCCGTTTATCTGCGCAGTAACCGCTTTTTCATACAAAATTGGGTTCTGCGCAGACAAACGGCTAACTTCACGAATGCCTAGATCCATTGGAAGAACTTTTCAAAGATAGGTTCAGACTTACCATAAATCTCTTATACTGCAACAGGGAAGTTTGGCATTCCTTGAAGTCGTGAAGTAGAGGATGGCACTTCCTTAGTCCGCGGTCCAGACCGTAGGCCTCCAAACAGTCCATGTAACGAATTTCTTCACGCTGGCAATTTCCCAAAAGCTGGTGGGATATCATACCACCAGTGATGTCGGTGAACGGAGAACGAAGAAATGGTGAAATAGACATTGTTTATTCCTGAAAAGTGAAGATTTGAGGTTACCAAATTACGTAAACAAATAACTAAGAATTGGGGTCGATATTTTCTTTATCACTGATTGTTAACGTTCATGATAAAGAATTAATTAGTAAAGAAGTTGTTAGCGGAAAGTGAACAGCAAATTTTTACCTTTTTCCTAAATTTTGAAATAGGAATTGCAAGAAAAACAATCGAATCAATTCGAAAATTTCGAATCAGAATCAGAATTTTTGGAGTGGAGAATGCTATTGACACTGACATGACAGACTTATACTGTGAGGTATGACAGTGATTTACGAAAAAACGTTTCTAACCACGCAGAATCTTTGAGTAATCTTTTTTTTTTTTGCTACAATTTCGATTTTGCTATATTGTTATGCTATTTTTAATGAAATTAATGTTTATTGTAATACTTTTAAATACTTACTAATTTATTTATTTATTTATTTATTTATTAAGGATACCCAACACGGGTGTACACCTTACATACAAGAGTTAAAACAAAATGTCTTAGGTCTAGTGTTCCCATAATTATAGGGTATCACAACATGCGTAAAAGAGGGCACAACAACTTATTTCTAGATAGGTTTACTAATTTATCGCTCACTGTATTTAAAAATATGTGTGAATACTTTGTAGTATTTTATAAGGTTTCTCAGTAAGTGATTTATTTTGTAAATCTTATGAGAAATAAATAATCTTTAATAGTAATCGTTTAATTTAATTGTGAATGGATTGATTGGTGTTCCATCCCATAGATTTAGCATGGTACCTTCATCCTTTAAATATGTTCCATCCAGTTCCATCCATCCATTCTTTCAATTACGTGTCAATGTCAAAACAGCACAGCTGACAGTGCAACACAACAAACAGCTGATTGATTTATTTTCGCTTCGCAGGCAGGCAGAGAGAAAGAGAATCCGGCTCACGAACAAAAGTTTTTGCAATATTCAGCCAGCTCAGCTATTATCTTTTTGGAATAGATTATAAAATGGATCAGTGGATTCAAGAGGGACTATCCAGAATATTAGACTTTGACGTTCCAGATGATCTTATTCAGTAAGTAGCTAAGTAGGTACTTCTCCAGCTTTGCCCATTCCCCAAACTTTTATTTGTGTGTAAATTGTTTGTATATCTGGGTCTCTATAAACTTCATATGGTTTTAGGTATGTATTATCCATTCAGAATGAGGGAGAGCTGAATGAGTATATGAGAACATTACTGGACTTTGATAACAACCAGCACAAAACATTCTTTTTGGAACTTGTTAAACGAAAGTTTCCTAACAAAGGTATGTTTATGAAGCATGAAAGCTGCCTGCAATGTTAATCTAATTTCAACACGAAATAGGTTCTTATACCCATTGTTGGATACCAACCACTTAGATAACAGGTATTGCACAATATTTCGCCTTAAGTATTTTCTGTCAATCATTGTTTAATAGCTGAAGTGGCAGTGGGCTGGCCATATCTGCCGAAGAACCGATAACCGTTGGGGTAAACGAGTTCTTGAGTAGAAACCGCGACTCGGCAAACATAGTGTAGGACGCCCTCCGGCCAGGTGGAGTGACGATCTGCGAAAGGCTGCCGGCAGAAGTTGGATGTGTCGAGCTGAGGACAGGGCGCAATGGCGCGCACTAGGGGAGGCCTATGTCCAGCAGTAGACTGCCATATGCTGATGATGATGATAATGATGATTGTTTAATAGAATTTGGCACCCTTCTGAAATTGACTCTGAACCCTAGGCAATATAAAATCTATAGCATGAAGTTTCTTCAGAGGCTATCATTGGCATACTTACTAACTACATAATTTTATTAAGAAACGGTGCTGTAACCGATAAAATATGAGCTTATCAAGGATTTCGATTGTGACGACACGGATTCTGTGGCCGAATGGTAAGGCACTCTGGCTTTAGGAGGATCGTCTGATCGTTGCAGGTTCCCGTCGGAATTAAAAATTTTGAAAAGACTTTTCATTTCTCAATGAAATACCTATGTTAAAAATTATAAAAAATAAAAATTATAATTTTATTATTCAGGAGGTTCTTTGCCAAAGCAGCCTAAAAAGAAAATATCTAAAAACAAAGTGCAAGAAACAGAAGCGCCAGAAGAATCCAGCAATGAACCTGAGAAAAACAAGAAGAAAACTAAATATGTTAACTTGTATTCACAAGAGGGGAAGAATGCTCAAGTTGTTCTGTTGAAAGGTAAGGTAGGGTTTGTAGTAGTTTTGGTTTATTGATTAAGCTTTCCCCATTAAATGCTCTAGCCTCTAATATGCCTGGTTTTAACTTCACATCTCATCCAAGGTCTTAATGGCCTTAGTCATGTTTATGTCACATCACCTCATAATAGTTTTTTGCATGTACAGTACTGATACATTAATAAAGTGCTTTGGTTGGTTTCGTATTTCTCTTTACTTCTGAATACATCCGATCAACTTCAAGGTAGTAATTATATCCCTTTACCTATCATAGTATGGTATTTTTTAGATAATTACCACCTTATAGTTCTTGATGAATTCGGAAATAGAGAGAAATACGAAACCAACCAAAGTAAACGTAAACAGGTTCACAACTGTATCCCCAAGGTGCGGTAGACATTCTCTCAGATTGCCTCCTGACGCTGTATAAATCATCTAATATAGATGTAAAGGCCTGAGTTTTTTTTTAATGTACATTAGGTCGACACCGTTGTGACTGCCAAGCAGCCAAGCATGAGTTGGTGAACAACTGTGTGCAATGTGGACGCATCATCTGCACTCAGGAGGGCTCCGGATCTTGCCTGTTCTGTGGCAATCTGGTAAAAGCCTATAAACTTTACTTAAGTCTTTCTTAAATTATTGTGGTTATACTTACATTGATCAGTGTAGTAATAGTCATCCATAAATTGCACTTAATATTTTTTACCTACTTTTTATCCCTCACTGATTTGTGGTACACGTTGAGGTTTTAGTAGACAATAAAATATGTGATATTCTCACTACCCGTCCGTGATATTTCGTAATTTTTCCAAATACAAAATTTTTCCAAATACCCTCCTGCCTTTCGAGCCTTATTGATTACTAGCTGCGCTCCCGCGGTGTGACCCGCGGTCCCTCGGGTTTTTTTTCATTTATCGGGATAAAAGGTAGCCTATTTCCTTCCCTGGGATACAACCTTTAACTATGCCAAATTTCAGCTTAATCTGTGCAGCGGTTTGGGCGTGAAAGCGTAACAAACAGACAGACAGACAGAGTTACTTTCAGATTTATAATATTAATATGGAAGTATGGATATGGATTGAACGATCCTTACCCAAGATTGTTGTAAAAGCCCGCTTACATTATTCAAGTCTCTTTTTTAACGACATTCCTTGTCGTGTCAATAGTTCTTTCGAACCAATGTGGTGAAAGGATTATACCTAAGTGCGCCTCAAAGGCTCCTTTTGCTCGACACAATATTTTAATTTTTTTACGTCGTTGGTCTACCTCGTAACAGTTGTGATCATATTTATACAGGTGTGTACCCCACAAGAGCAGAGGGAGATCAACGCCAAGACAAAAGCGAGTGCCAAACTCATGGAGTCACTCTTAGAGAGAAACCGTCCCGCTGGCTGGGAAGACGCCTTGATACACAGGAACCGACTGCTGGAGTATGATAGGACTAGGTAAAACTTAAAATACTTTGAACCACTTTGCGTAAACGTAAACGTAAACAGGTTCACGACTGTATCCCCAAGGTGCGGTAGACATTCTTTCAGATCTTTTTACGTTACTTATTCCTATGAAGATATCTAAGGGGGGTAGTCAGATGCATGTCCAAACACATATTTGATACATGCCCACATCTTGCAGAAGTTAGTATTCCATACGTGACAGGTTGCAAGCCCATCGCCGCCTATAAGAACACTAACTGGTTTCGTCACGATGTTTTTTTCTTCACCGTTTAGAGCACGTGTTAAAGCGCATATAAATTTTACGGAACGCAAAATCCATTGATGCACGGCCGGGATTCGAACCCACAACCTTCGGATTGTAAGTTGTGGTACAACCCCATTCGGCCAACTCGGCTCTTTTGTGTTGCGCATGCACTGTGACGATTTGACATGTGTCCTAACGGTAAAATATTGTGTCGTGATAGTAAAATCTAACACTTTTTTTCTTATAGCCCCCATTCGTTCCAAAAACTTACAACATCAAGATAGTATCCCCAAGGAGGTTTTCCAATGTTAATATGCAACCGCCTGTGATTGTACGCTCTTAACCGCCACAAAATGCCTGCTTTTAACTAAGCGTAAGGCTTAGTGGATGGGTGACTGCTAGAGGCAGTACCGTACCAACTTATTACTTAAAGACGGATGTGTTACATGCTCCGCTGAACGAAGTCAAAATAGTAATATTATATTGAATTCCCAGTGAGCGTCGCACGAAGGTGACAGACGACGACAGCGACTACTTCAACGCAAACAGCGTGTGGCTGAGTGCGAGCGAGAAGGAGAAACTGGACAAGTACCAAAAGTCGTTGCACGAGAAGAAACACGCGTCGCGACTTACTAAGAAGATGACATTCGATTTTGCAGGTTAATATCCGGCTGCAGGTTAAGTTGACTGACTCATACGATTTTTTTTACTTTAATTGGCGAAACTATTTAACTTTTTAAAAACTTTCGCGTTAATAAGTGGCCTTGAAAAATCTTTTTATATTTTTATTTGATTGCATTTTTGGAACAATTCAAAATCCAATATTTTGGTTTTCATAAAAAATGTATCGCGACAAGGCAAGGCAACGATACATTTTGTAGGCAAAATCAAATGAAGGATAAGCGCACTGACCGTTGCGGGTTCGAATCCCGTGGTAATTGATTCTCAATGAAATACCTAAGTGTGGTTTAACACTATAAAAATTAAAAAAATCCACAGGTCGTCAGATAGTAGAAGACAATACAGTAGAACAGGTGGACGAGGATATGATCCGTGAGATGACAGCTACACCGCGAGCCTCCAGCCAGCTGCTGCAGGAAGAAAGTGCGCCCGCGCAACCGCCCGGGCGGGACGTCGCGCCCGGGGTTAATGCACCGCTGTTACAGGTAATATAAATAATAGTTTTTAAAACTAATATCACGCTTTTCAGAAACCAGTGCGGTGAAAGGATTTTAAGTGCCTAAACATAAACAAATATGAAATATCATTATCAAAGAATCTGTTATAATTTCAGTTCGATCCATCAGTAGAAAGCCGTGGCTATGTGTCAGCAGTGAAGTCAGTAGGGTTGTCACACCCGCGAGTACAGGACACAGAGATACAAGAGATGAGTGATACCGGCCGTTGTCTGTCCATGCACCAACCCTGGGCGTCGTTGCTCGTCGAGGGCATCAAGATGTGAGTCTTATTGCTATGACTTTATGTTATCGTATGAAACAGTATGACTGTTTCCAAGGCCCTTATTAATAAAATAAGGGCCTTGGAGTCAGTCTTAGGCCTCAGAGACGTGGTGTAAAGTTACGCCGGGTGTAACTTAGGAGTAACCATAAAATTTTTGGAGTTTAAACCTACTAAACGACCCAGCGCCATTCATGCATCGCCTGGAATGGAGGGGGTCTGGGAATCCGGGAGAGCCTTTACATCTAGTCCCCGGCGATCCCCGCGTCGTGGTGAGCAGTGCAAGGCGGACGAAGGTGCCCCCGCACCTAGCGTCCGCTACTTACCACCAAAGCTCTTCACTCCCTCACCACCTTCGTCCACTGTGCGATTAATTGATTTGTTTCCACTTTTTATTCCACTCTGATACACTACCACGGTTGATTATATTCCACTCCTGTTTTTATTCCACTTTAGTCCACTAATTATATTCCACTCATGTTTTTTATTCCACTCTAATCCACTACCACGGTGGATTATATTCCACTCATGTTTTTTATTCCACTCTAATCCACTACCACGGTGGATTATATTCCACTCATGTTTTTTATTCCACTCTAATCCACTACCACGGTGGATTATATTCCACTCATGTTTTTTATTCCACTCTAATCCACTACCACGGTGGATTATATTCCACTCATGTTTTTTATTCCACTGTAATCCACTAGCACGGTATGTTTGCAGGCACGAAGGCCGTACTTGGTACACGAGCCATCGCGGCCGCCTTTGGATCGCGTCTACCGCGAAGCCGCCCGACCAAGACGTTATCAGAGCTCTGGAGAACCAGTACAGAGTGCTCTATCCAGGTAATTATGATATTTGACTCAGTAACTAGTATTATGTATTATAGAATACTAGCTGCGCTCCCGCGGTGTGACCCGCGGTCCCTCGGGATTTTTTATTTTTTTCGGGATAAAAAGTAGCCTATGTCCTTCCCTGGGATACAACTTTTAACTATGCCAAATTTCAGCTTAATCTGTTCAGCGGTTTGGGCGTGTAAGCGTAACAAACAGACAGACAGATAGACAGATAGACAGACAGAGTTACTTTCACATTTATAATATTAGTATTAGTATGGATAGTATGGATTGATTAATCGACTCTCGACGTATATCGACAGCGGGTTTTGGCCGAAAGGCGTTTTCAGAAAGTTCATCCGACGCCTGTCAAACGACACCGCGCGTGCGTCATCGTAACGTCGATGACTCTGTTAATTATTCATATTTGATGTATTAGCTGGTACCCGCGACTTCGTCAGCAAAACAACATACTTGAAAACCTCTAAATAGAACTGAAAACTGCAAGGATCTTCTGAAACTTTTAAATATGCGATAATAGCGCCATCTCGGCCTCAGCCATAGGTTAGCAACGCCATCTAGTTGCCTTTAACTGGAACTTCCAACTTCCCATACAAACTTTCAACCCTTATTTTACGCCCTCCATGATTATTTTTGAAAAAAAAGTACGCCTATGTCCGTCTCTGGGACATAATCTTTATCCATGTCATATTTAAGCATAATCTGTTCAGTGGTTTAAGCGTGAAAAGGTTACAAACAGACAGACATTTTACTACATAATAGATGGCGACACAGATCAAATTAGATCGCGCTATCGTTGCGTTTGCGGACTGTGTAACATATAAACTCGCTAATCTTCTAACTATTCGTTATAATATTAGTATGGAAGTATGGATGTTAGTCTTTAACTTATTTATAAATATGGGCCAATGGCATTTTATGTTGTGTTGCCTGAAATAAATGGTTATTTAATCATTTATTTTATTCAAGTTAGCAGATAAAGATACCTATTCGATTGGCAAAAGAAGCAGGAACTTCTTAAACACGATACAAGTGCTATATAAATACCAAAGCCTAGTATTTACTACTTACATACGTACTTGCTATTTCTTTATTTATTCAGTTTGTACCATAATTATTTTATTTATTTATTTGCCTATGTGTATGTACATAATACGGATGCCAGACATGGGCCCCAACGAAAGCACATATTAAAAAGTTACAAGTATGTCAATCAGCCATGGAAAGAAGCATGCTAGGAAAAAGGAAATCAGATAGAGTACAAAACATAACATTAAGAAGAAACACAAAAATACAAGAGGTTACACTCATAATAAAGAAATTAAAATGGAGATGGACAGGCCATACAGTAAGGGGAAAGGAGAAATGGAGTCAAACGGTGATGGATTGGTTTCCGAAATACAATAAACGAAAGAGGGGGAGACAGTTTAAAAGATGGGAGGACGAGTTGAGAGAGTTAGCAGGGAAAGAGTGGATTAGGACGGCAAGGGATAGAGAGAGGTGGAAAAGCTTGGAGGAGGCCTTTGCCAAAAAGGGGCAAACAGATGATGTCGATGTCGTATAATGTAAACATAGATTAAAGGGATAGTTATAAGAAAATCTGTATTATAAGGCTAATAAATAAAATAATAAATAAATAAAATGTACATAATATAATACCTGCCTATATATACGTATATGTAATATTATACCTTATTATGCCTACTTATAGAGTTATATTCCATTTAGCTTTTTTATTTATTTATTTATTATATGCTGAGTTGAAAATGAAAAGTTATGGCCCGTTTTGCAACATTTATTTTCTTTCTTTTCATTAGATCAACTCTGTGTCTCTATTTACTCGTATGTTGCAAAATAAAAATATTTTCTTTCTTTCTTAGATGCTGATATGAAAGTTAACAATATTATTTTGTTTCCAGAGAAGAACTTCAAGTTCCCTACATTCTACCCGACCGGATGCCTGCTCGGCTGCGTCAGCGTAGACGACTGTCTACCACAAGAGGAATATCAGAAAAAGTTTCCCGGGGGTGAGAGCGACAGTCCCTATGTGTTCATCTGCTCAAATCCTGTCAGCTTAAGGCTTCGGTTTCCCGTCAAAGGGCAGCATAAGATATGTAAGTACTTATACCGTCTTAAAAGCCGTGTTGGTCGAATGGGGTTGAGCCTCGACTTTCAATCCGAAGGTCATGGGTTCAAATCCTGGCCGTGCATCAATGGATTTTTCGTTTCGTAAAATTTATATGCGCTTTTAACGAGCTCTTAACGGTGAAGGAAAACATCGTGAGGAAACCCGCAGCTTAATCAGCTCCACACGTATTGACGTCGTCTCTCCTGTGGGCGGCTGATTAAGCTGAGAGGATGGTTTAGGTGCTGGGCAAGACTATTCCATCTCAAACAATGTCCCAGGCACTACAGAGCGTCCCGTTAAGTGTAGGCATGGATTGCCTCCTGACGCTGTATAAATCATCTAATATAGATGTAAAGGCCTATGGTCTTAAACTCTAGGGCCCTTATTAATAAACGTGGTGTAAAGTTACGCCATGCTTTAACTCAAAAATTGTATGGTTACTCCTAAGTAACACCCGGCGTAAATTTACACCACGTTTATTAATAAGACCGCTACTTAATAATAAACTTGGCTTAAAGTTATGACAGGTGTAACCACAGGTTTATAGATTGTTACATTGTTGGTACGAAATAGCGTTTCTAGGATTAGTATGAGAATAATTTATTTGACTAATGCCAAATGTCAAAGTTGAAACATCGTTCCAACCGAGTGTTCCACGAGACTCACGTACTTTTTATTTATAAAACGTCCAGAGTTCACAAATAGTATTCCCTTGGGTCAAGGGTGTCGGATTAGGTCTGCGAGAATCGAACTCGCACTATTTTCGTCTCAGCCAAACAATCACCTGCTACGCCAAAGAGAAGAGTTATTTATTAATATTTAAATTAGGGACGAGCTCGCCAAATTCCGTGCCGACTGGATCTTATTAGCACAGGAGAGGGATGAATGGAGGGAGTGGGGGGAGGCCTTTGCCCAGCAGTGGGAAATTGAGGGCGAATATAATAATAATTTTTATTAATATAATAAAAATAAAAATTATTTTCAGATCCCTTGGACAAAACAATTCACTTCGCGGCGCAGAAATCTATTCAACAAATGGCGAAGATACAAGCTCAGCAAGCGAATGCTGCTTAAAGTAACCCCCCGTCTTACGTGGGCGGTTTGACGCGAACGCGTTTGCGAACCGAAGCGACGCGATTCGATGCGGCGCGGCTGTCCTACGTGCGCGCGAATCTTACCACAGACTTCAGATTGAGTATACCGGTTCGCGCGTAAAAGTCAAACAAACTGATCGCGTTCGCTTCGCTTAGCGCCGCGCCGCTCACGTAGGTCACTTCCATAGTAAATGGACTGTTAAATTTTTTCCGCGCCGCTTCGCATTCGCGTCAAACCGCCCACGTAAGACGAGCCGTTAGTTATCATTATTATATTACTATTCTAAGCGGTAAATAAAAATCTGATTATAAAAGAAATAATTTATTTACACATCTAGGCCCTTACTAATAAACTTGACATAAAGTTATGTCATGCATAACCTATGAATAACCATACAAATTTTTTGTTTATGCATGACATAACTTTATGTCAGGTTTATTAGTAAGGACCCTAAATTCTAAAGTATAAATACATTCTTCTATACATCTTCCATTCACACAAGATACGAATTACAAATATTATAAATACTTATATCTAGTACTTATATCTATCGACTTACACTAAATGAGCACCGATATTAAAATAAGTAAAACAATCATAAACCACTACTGTGGATCAACTCTTATTACTAAAAGATGCAGATACATTATTTTACATAATAGAAACAATATAGAACATTTTTAAATAAGAAACATTTCACTTAAAGTCAAGCAGAATACAAATGACCCGTTAAGATTAAGTACAACTTTAAAATAATCTTATACATTGACACAATCAAGCCTAGAAAATACTAAGACGCCGTTTACACGATGCCATTCTGGCATACCATTCTCGTCTCGTTGAGTTTGAGAAAGCAAGAGGCAAAACGAAATGTATAAAAGTGAAGTATGCCAGAATGGAAGAACAGTCAAATTGACACGAAAGATAGAGAAGTTGCTTTGGCAGTTGAAAGGATTTGGTTTTATTTTTAAAACTAGCAGGAACATTACGTTTCCTTCTTCTGATTCAACTGAGGGAAGAAGGCTTCGATAGGAAGAATCGGGTCATCAGTTGCTATCGTAAAGTAATTCGGTATTCGTCTACTGTTTGCCGACACGGATTTGAACATCCCAGGCTTGTTGTAATCCTTGCTTGCAGCCAATGTTAAGTCTGAAACCCTTTTAGAATGCTCGAACAAATGCTCGATGTGATCATGGTGTTTCTTATCAGCTATCTTCATTATAGCACTTTCTGATCTTGTCTTTTCTGATGTGATGTCTCGGGGCTCGTAGATTGTGGTTTCTGTCACCGTTATGTCTTGAACGGATTCCCCTACTTCAGAATCCTTGATCTTCTTCCTTAGAGGACGTTTAGAGTGAACTGTTGTAGGCAAAGTTTCGGTCGTTTCGTCCATTGGCTTCGTTCGCCGATTACCGTTCCGTATACGAGCTGATACCTTCGTCGTGCTTTCTACCTCTCCTGTCGTCTGTCTCTGTCTGATATTCGGTCGTGTGTAGTATTCTTTCTCATGCTCACTTGTTTCCGAGTTGACTTTATGACGGGGATCTTTTGGAGTAAACTTTTTCCTTTCTGTAGTGGTTTCGCTATCGCTCTCTGTGAATGCAGGTCTTCTTAGAGGAAATCTTAATTTAGGCGTGCTGTCGATGGGTTTTTCCGTTGTAGTGGTTGAACCTAATCTGTTTTTGTATTCTTTGACGCTGAATTTGGGTCTGTTGTACTTATTGCGAAGTCTCGGCCTCGGAACTCTTCCGATGCTCGAGGTGTTCTCGGGACGAGGGGCAAACGTTGTGACCTCATTACTCGAGTCACTATCTGTTGTGGATTCCCTGTAGTGGTGGGTTACTGGTTCAAACTTAGCTTCAATAGGTTTCACATCCTTGTGGAAAGCGAATTCCAGATCTAAATCAGTCCCTGATGTAGTTCTTAGTCCATCGTTTAGACTGACAGCCACATCGCTCGTCGGGGTGTCTTTCTCGTCTTGCTTGTGAGTGTAGTCTGGAACTTCAAAGGGAGCCGAAGTCGACTTGTACTGTTGACGGTTTGCAATCTTCATAATCTGTGATTCTTTGTTCGCTTCGTAGATTTTAAAATTGGGCGTTGTAGTTGTTTCAAATCTCTCTGCAGGAGTTGTGGTAATCAAACGACGGTGAGTTAGTTTCTTCTTTATGATAGCTGGTGACGTAGATGTCACTGGCAATGCGCTGGTTGTAACATCGGTGGAAACGCTTACAGTTGTCGATGCGGATTGTAGTTTTCCGTTTGTTGTCGGTCTGACTCTGGGTTTGATGGTGTGTACTTCATCAGCTTCCGTTGGACTCTCCGTCTGTTGAGTTGAGTGTGGAACGCGAGTGCTTGTTTCTTCTTTATTGTGGTTTAGCTGAGCAAGTGTCGGACGTCGCCTGCGAACCTTTGTCCTCTTACGGATCCTGTCCTTCTCAACTGTTGTCGGTTCTGGAGTGCTCGGGCGCTTGAAATGTTTATACGGTGGTAGAGTAGGCAGAGCCTCGACTGGGTCGTCACTGGCTACAGTGCTAGCCGTAGTGGTCTCCTGGGTGCCGAGTCGTGGACTCTGCGTAGTCGTCTTCTTCGTTCGTCTCGGAATATGAATGTCGTCGTATGAGGGCGTCGACACCTTGTACGTGTAGTAGTCTTTAAGCTTGTGCTTGCCTATCGGCTCGAAGTCGTCGCCGAGAGGCCGCCTGCTTTGAGATTCGACCTGTCCGTCGTAGCTCAAAGAGTTATCGTATGCCTTCTCGGCTTCGGTCACGATAGTATACTCTTCAGGAAGGGATGGTATCGGTGTCGGTTTTTGCAAACCGTAGTCGGTGTACTCCTGGTTTTGCGGTGATTCTTCAGACTTTGGACTGTCGTATGGCTGCGAAGTCAGAGACCAAGGAGAAGGTGACGAATGCGTGATGATGTCAGAATCAGAAGGTTCAGTTACTTCATATGTCGGATGTACCGTGCCATCTGTTTCGGGTCTGCTGGGTGGTTCGGCGAACTGCTTTATTACCTGTTGGTTGCCCCCAGCCGGGACACTATCATGAATCTTATGTTTCTTATCAAAATCATAGTTTATGTTTTTCTGGTCGTAGTAGTTCTGATTCTGTCCAATATTTTGCGCTTGGAAGCTGTATTCGTATACATTATTTGCTGTGGTTTGGAGTGGGTTAAACGTGGTAGCAATAATCTTGTTGAAATCTTTACTGTGGAACTTTGAGAAGGGGTCCTGGGGGCTTGGTTTAAATGAGTCTTTGACTCCTGCGTTCGGGTCTATCTTTGGTGGGGATGATATTTTGGTGTTAGGGACCGGAGTGACTTTAAAATTGCTGAATGTAGAACTGTACTGGAACGTAGGTGTGGTCTGGAGCCGTGGAGTAGTTGTGCTGTAGACGAGAGGAGTTGTCTTGTAGTTGGGCGAGTAGCTAAATGAGTTGAAGATAGTTTGCTTCGTCGGATGCTGCGGGAAAAACGTAGGCTTTGTTGATGGGAATTGAAACTGGTTTCCTCCTTTTATTGTCTGCAGTCCGAAATTGCCAAAAGAACCTGAAAATAATAATAACGAAGTAAAGCAAATCTGTAAACATTAGGTTTCAACAGGCACGTCCGAATTGCAAGACAAAATCTTACCTAAAATGTTGGAAGGCAGCGCAGAATCTTGGAACGCATACTGCCCGTAGGGATTGTAGATCTGGTTCTGCAGTCCCAAGTTCTGATGCACTCCCAAATTTTGCTGCTGAGCAGTCTTCACCTGTTGACTGACCGATTGAGAGGCGGTGTCGCTGTCAGGGAGTTTGTACACCTCTTGCTTGTAAATCTCTGTTCCGCCATTGCCACCTGCCTGGTTCTTGTTTTCCGTAGGCCTTACGTAGCTCTCGATAGGTTTACCAAAGATATCCAGTGGTTTGCTTGTCTGGTATTGACCGAATTGTAAAGGCTGAATACTCGTCAGTTGTTGCAACATATTGTTTTGTAACTGCTGTTGTTTGAACTTGTTTTGCGGATACTTCTGGAAGACAGGTCTCGCCGCGTATGGGTTGTGAGGGTTTCGGATAAGAACGCTGTCCATTGGATAGTTTTGTACGTGTTTGTAGTAGTTCAAGCCGTTGTGGAAGTTCAATCCTCCGTTTTGAAGGATACCGTGATTCTGAATAGCAAACGGATTGTGATAGCTGTTTATTGGCTGATGGACCGATGTTTGTGATGTTGGGACTGTTCTATGAGTGGTGGGGCGATAAGATTGAGCGATGGAGGTCAGTTTAGCTGCGTCTCTTGACACGAGCGGTCGTGCCGAGGACTGGTAGCCATCGAGCACGGGAACGGGGATCTTGTATTGAGGCGAGTGAAGAGGTGCGGTTCCAAACGATCCATAGAGTAAGCCACCGGAGCCGACCACCGGCCGCCAGCCGCCTTTTGATACAGGCATTGTCTGAAACGAGTTGTGTTTATTAACCACACATCCTTAATTCATCCCCAGGCATGAGTAATAAAGAGGTTTATTATTAATATTCATTCATATTGACGACCTCTGTGGCGCAGTTGGTGAAAGCCCGCTTGGGACGCAGAAGGTTACGGGTTCGATCCCCGCCGCGGGATAAATGTTTGTATGATCTGCAAATATTTATCTCGGGTCTGGATGTTTCTATGTAGGTATAATATGTATGTATTTACAAACAAACAAAAAAGTATATAAGTAGTATATCAGTTATCTGGTTCCCATAATACAAGCTTTGCTTAGTTTGGGGCTAGATAATGCTGTGTGAAATGTCCAGCAATATTTATATAATTATTTATCAACGGGAAGAATAAGTCGAATTGTATCATGCTGGCAGTGGGAATTAAAACTAATGTTAGCCTATGAAACAAAGGCCATAATGGCCTATCGTGACATGTGTAATTCACATAGGAAATAATAGAATATAGTTGAAAAGATGGTCTTACCGATTGTGTAGCCATAATCCGCCGGTGGTGGCCGCAGTGCGCCGCAAGAAGCAAAGTCTGGAGAACTGCTGCAGCCAGCCATAGCCGCGTTCCTGTAACAAACGAACAAAAATGTTAATACTAGCCTTAAATGTTCCGAATTTTAAAAGTATTTTTGAATTTTTCGAGTCATTATTCCACTTCGTCTATTAAAGACACGGCTAGTTAAGTTTTTATTTGGTTACTAATTAAAGTTACATACGCTAAGTTTACAAAAAGTCGACTTCAAAATAAGCGACCACCTACATGCTGGTATATCTATAAGGATGAAACATCACTTTCATTTTTCTATGAAACCAATAGGTGAGATTGAAATGTAGAGATAGAATTGAAGAGGTTTATCTAACTAGATATATTTATCAATAGCTATTGCAAGTCACTAAACGTCTCGCTAGAAAAATGCTATGTCCGTTAACTTTATACGTCGAGGCTTCTTGTGGTTTGAACGAATGAAGAATAATATATCTAATACTAGCGACCCGCCCCGGCTTCGCACGGGTGCAATGCTGATACTAAATTAAATACACTACAGAAAAACTATGAACGTTGTATATAAAAAGATAGCGGCCCGCTCCGACTTTGCACGGGCATAAATAAGCCCAAAAAAATAGGTTAATTAAACGACATCACGTTAGAAACCTCTAAAATTAGCAATGTTGCCTTAGTATATGATGCATGTATTATACATATAAACCTTCCTCTTGAATCACTCTATCTATTGGAAAAAACCGCATCAAAATCCGTTGCGTAGTTTTAAAGATTTAAGCGCACATAGGGATATAGGGACAGAAAAGGCGACTTTGTTTTATACTATGTAGTGACTTAGAATAAAATATTTACTATAGAGATTATTGATTTTATTCGCAGTATAAGAATTGTACCGCGACTAACTAGGTAACTAGTTTAATCGAACCTGGCTTTAGGAATTGCTATAAGCTAGCTTTTCATTCGTTCCTTACCTACTTGATAATTTAACTATTTGTTACCAATTACCATTGAAGTCATGTTGTCAAAGACCATGATGACAAATGCTTAGGATGGTTCTCACAAAAAAGCTACTTCAAAAAAAACGAATAATAGGTTCCTACTTACTAGATAATAGGTACTGGACATTACAGACAGGGTCACACTTTCTACCGGCCAATGATTATTAGTTTCATACAACGAAAGCCTCGAAATTCGTCGTTCCATCAACCACAATCAAGTCGGATTACATGCTTGATGTAGGTATAATGGGAAAGTTACTATGTGCTTCTTTTTAAATTACATAAAAGTACTGCAATAGGTAATAATTTCGCTACCTTTTTTACAATTAACTAACTCTACAAAAAAAACCTCGGCCACGTGTGCCTCGCTTTAGGAGGATCGTCTGATCGTCGCGGGTTCGAATCCCGTCAGAGTCGAAAATTTTGATAAGACTACATTTCTCAATGACTCGCATTGGCTAGTTATTCTATGCTCTCATTAGATAGCTAAAGTAAGAATATGCAATGGTGCAGTACTAGCATTGTTCTCTCTAGTTTTATATTGATAAAAAAATCATCCACCGCGCTGGGTATAGGCCTCCCTAACTTGTGTCATCCACCACGATCACCATACAGATATAAATACTTTCATGTCGGTAATAATAATACTTATATTCAATGACCTTCTTATTGTATTTAGTCTCATAAAGTCCAACATAAAAGTTTTCTTTTTTCGAGAGTGGCAAAGACTATACAAATCGCTGCAGACATCAATTTTGTAGAGCAGAACCGCCAGCCAGCGAGACTTCCCACGGCTCGCTTTGGTGATACGCAAAACCGAATTTTCATGATAATTCTTTATCAACACTAATATATCAAGTTAAATAAGCTAGTACTGCATGCGAAGGAAAAAAATCTTAAAGAAAACCAGCATGGCAAACTTAAGAAGTTCGAAAGCATGTGTTAAATGTATGAAAGGATTTCAAAAACTGAAACTTTATTTAATATGTGCACAAAAAAGCAACTCTTAACTTGTATCTCCTAATTGTATGTGCAATTATTGCTTAAGTTGATTAGCAACAAAAAAAAATTATAAGCATGACCACAAATCATATACCCCTGTATATGATTTGTGGTCATGCTTATAATATAATATAATTGTCAAAAGAAGTCTACCGAAGCCGAAAGGGTACAGCATCCCAAAACACAACCTCATCTAAAAGGATTTCCGAAAAAAACATTATATCCGAAAAAAACAGCGTTTGAAGATAACTGTTTGCGTATTTACTGGGCGCGTTGTTTTACGTAGATTGCTGGATTTTGAGTTTTAACTGTTTTTTTCTTTTATAAATGAAATTATTAGGTATGGTCATTTTATGTTGTACTAGTAAATAGCCGGAAATAACATAAAATGACGTAACTAAATCAATTTCTTTTCGCTAAATATGTTTAGAATCATGGTCTGATTGCAATCATGCACCCTGTATACTAGTATCACATAACTGAGTTATTTCTTACATCACGAAGGGAAACGTATATTTAGCCTTTCTTTATCTATTTTAATAATTAACGACTAAAACGCGTGCGTAATTGAATTAGTTATAACTTTATAGCTCTACTCACCAACACCTAAAAAGTGTATGGAAGGAAATAAAACTTTTAGACCGTACTACATTTGCTACGTAGGATGGTTTAGGTGGAAAAAGTACGCGAGTGTCGTGGAACCTCCGTGGAACACTCGGTTGGAACGAAGTTTCAATGTCAAAGTTATAATAATAATAATAATAACTTTGACATTTGGCATTTGTCAAATAAATTATTGAGGCCCCCACGGACTGTGGCGGTCGTAATAACGCTGCAACCAGAGGCAGAAGGTAAAGGTGTTACATACGCCAATGTCCTGGCTGACGCCAAATCTAAGATAGATCTCCCCAGCTGTGGTATCACTAGCTTGCGGTTCCGAAAAGCGGCCACTGGAGCCCGCATTTTGGAGGTGGCTCAAACATTAAAATCCTAGAAACGCTCTACCGTACTAACAATGCAATCAAGACTGTTTCGCGTCTGCGTACTTCGCACTGTGACGTTTTGACCTATGTATGTGTCGTGACGGTGAAATCGAACGCTTTCTTTTTCTAGCCTCCATCCTCGATACCGTCCGAAAAGGAACTTCGTTCCAATAAAAGCTATATTATGTAGGTAGACCGTATTATTATGCTACATAGGATAGTTTAAGTACTGGGCAAGCCTATTGCATCTCAAACAATGTTCTTGCACTACGAAGAAAATTCCATTGGGTGTAGGCTTAAGTCCTCCTGACGCCTGTATTACTGTGGGTGAGTCATTCGCGGCGACAGTACAGCGCCCTACGGGTCCAATACAATAACGCGTTCAGGGTGGTGGTGGGGCTGCCCCGTTTCTGTAGCGCGTCGGGGATGTTCGCCGCTGCGCGTGTGGACTGTTTCTACACCACCATGCGCAAGCGGTGCACATCCCTGGGGTGCAGGGTTCGGGCCAGCTCCAACAGCATACTGA
This sequence comes from Epirrhoe tristata, assembly GCA_951394285.1. Lineage (NCBI taxonomy): Eukaryota > Metazoa > Arthropoda > Insecta > Lepidoptera > Geometridae > Epirrhoe > Epirrhoe tristata. The sequence continues at coordinate 7,681,159 of OX596154.1, forward strand.
ATGCGTTATCAAGCCGTTTTGACTGTGAGTACATTAACCATTGTAGTATGGTACATGCACAGTTTATAGGTAAGTAAGGACGTATTTGCTAATTATTATTACTATTATTGATTTTATTTGTGAGCATTTAAAATGTGTGTGATATGGATCATGGTATCTGAAATAAATGTATTGAATTGAATTGAATTGAATTAAATAAATCACGTAGTAAAGATGTAAAGGCCTTTATGTTCTCGAGTCCAGCTAGCATGAAATGTTTTTGGATGGTCTTACCTCGGTAGATTACCGACATAATCAATTCAGCTGGTTTGCACTCACCATTAGGCATATAGGTCTGCTCTTTATTACAATTTTGTTTCCGGTCCCTTACGAGTTTCATATAGTTTTCTCTAGATTTTTTTCTCCGTATTTGGTAAACGAACGTTAGATTTTTGCTCTATATTTCACCGTTTGGTAAAATTACAACTTATTGATATAGTATCAATAATAGTTGATTATTATTCCTATAAATTGTTGTCTGGCGCTTAAAATGCTAAAAATTCTATGAATGAAATTTCTATGGTTGAAAACGACTCTTATTTGTAGCTGTGCATTGCGTCAATTTGCGAAGAAAATGGTAGAAACGCGCAGTAATTGTAGTGTGGTATCACTTTCCAGGCATTCGCGTGTTATGTAGTAAACCAACATAATTGGGGTTTTCTACACTATTCTACATTCAATTAAGTATAAACTATCTGTAGTTTCAGAAAATATTTATTTATACTGGTCAAATATTTAATAGGTTAAAAAAGATTTAAATTTATTTAAGTAATAATAGTTTTAAATAAAAAGTACAAATTATGATGAAAACGAAGTTTTAAGATCTCCAATTGTTCATGAACTTCTGTCGCTGACCACTTTGAAACTTTTATACATTATGATTACACACCGCAAAAGAGAGCAAAGAGCGTTTCCAGCAAGACAATAATTATGGTCCCATTATCGCAATGAATAAATGAATTGAATTTAATTGATCAAAGCAATTGCTTCGATCACTAGAGATCGTTGACATATTGTAGGTAATAGTTCGATGAATGTCGGCCCGATTTAATTCATTCGTAGGATCTTCTAACACGTTCCAAATTGTTGTGCTTGTTTGGCCCGCAGACAATCTCTCCATTTATTTTATTTATTTATTTGAATAGTTGAAACATAAACTGATTATGTAGGTAGGTACAACTTATCACATTTAAAATAATGAGCTCTTATTAGCGTTATGATAACAATATCAGTGATAAATTACTTAGTTAAAAAACAAATAAGTACCTTATAAAAGAATTCCAATTCACAAGCATGTGCAGTGCATGCATGCATGTGACTGTGAGACATAAAATTGTCTCTATCGTCCCAATACTCATACTATAGTTCTCTTACAATCTTACCATACTAATATTCTCGATCGAAGAAACGGTGACATCGCAAAATTAAATTACTTATAACAAGCAAAAAGCAGCTATTATCAATACCTTTTTTACCAGTTTTTGCAAGCTGAACAGGCGTAAGAAAACCTACTACTGGGATGCACTTGATCCACTGGTGGCTTTTTAGTGTTGACTAGTCCTAAGTTAGCGCGATGACATAATACCTACACCGCTATTTTATGACTACCAACAAAATTAAAGACAGTTGCAGTATATGCAAAAAATGATAATGGCATGGTCAGATTTTTTTACAATTAACTATCACAAAGTTATCGAGGATTGTAGTCTACCAAGGGGTGTATATATTCATCTATATCGAGAGCTAATTTCTTCTGTCTTCATAGCACGGTCCAGTGTTGTTACTGACATAGGTAACCTGAATAAATAAAAGTCTAATACTAGCAGGATTTAAAATATTTTAATACATCTGATCCCGCCACTTGCATTAGCAACAGCATCGCTTACACCACAAAACCCTATTAGATTTAAAGAATAAGAAAACAACACACACTGTTAGAGTTTGCAAATACGGCAGCGAAGCCGTAAAGAAAATAGCAGTTATTTGTCCAGCAACAATTTGCTCGACCGATTGAGATACGATTGTCGCTACGAGTACGGGACCACCACTCAAAATGAACGTGAGAGTTGCCACTTGGACCTTCTGCCAACGCCGAATTGACCCATCCCTCCCTGAGTGCAGCAAACTGCACAATGCTCTTAAGTATAAACAGAAATTGATCATTAAAAGTAACATGGCGAACAAAAAACTATCTTCTATACACATCACAAGCCAATGCCATTCAGTAATTTTTGCCAAAATCTGCAATACAGCCAGCAGCAACGGAATACCCCAGGAGAATATATTACACTTCAGCATTCGGCGGGTTACAGTCGCGTTGAAGACTACCACGATATCCATATAAATCAACACCGAGGCGATTAATAACCAACAAGAAGAGGCATTGACGAAGTAAAATATTATTAAAAGAATTGCTTCAACATAGTCTGTGAAATATATGACATAAAATAACCAGTTTGACATAAAGTAGCAGAATATAATGTTAATATAGACGTAATTTTTGAATGAGCGCCATTTTGGAACCCTTATCCATGTGATCACACCGAACAGGAGAGTAAAGAGAGTTGTCAGCGACGCGAGAATTATAATCGAAGCAAATATTGAAATAATAGCTTCAGTGGCACTAGAGCCCCAATCAGTGTCATTTGTAGCATCTTCTGATACGTTCCAATTCGAATAAACTGATGTATTTATTGTCGGGGTCGTAGACATCGTCACAGTTTTGCTTTCCGCCTCTGGTTTTATTATTTTTGTTTCGATGTTTTTTAACGTGTTAAAACTTCGACATTTTATAACTTACTAACACCTAGTTGATAATAAAGTGAGTAGGTACTTATCAATTTTAAAATTATGACCCCTAATTAGCATTGTGATAACAATTTATAAATTAACTGAAATAAGTAGTTTTTTTCCTGTTGTGCCGACCCCGCATAAGCGGGATAAGGGCAGGAAAATGATGATGAAGTAGTTTTTTTCCCTATTTTTGGTATCGTATGGCATTTGCAAAATGACATTTCATTGACGTAGATTTTGATTAAATAAAATAAATAATGCAGCATCATCTAGCCCCAAACTAAGCAAAGCTTTTACTATGGGAACCAGATAACTTTTTTTTTAGATTGCTTAAAACTATTTATTCATTCGATAGGTTCTGTTCTGGTGATTTAAAAATGTATATCGGAGTTCCTTCAAGGCAAGTGTCTATAAACGGGATTTAGAAATTCGTGATTCTGTTGTTTTTTTCACTAACACGTTTGATGTATTGTACATTTCACAATTATAAGAACTTTCGTTGTCATACACTTCATTTCACTGCTCGAAAATCACGTACACACGTACGAAACTCAATAACATGGGTCACACAACTCCCATACATAATGGCGTATAGCCACGGTGTCCGGTAGTCTTGTTGACAAGTCATGAATGGTAATGTTACGTTGTATTGTTGTAATAATTGTACATGTTATTATCTGGTAGTTTGTTATGGAAAGTTAGGTAAGTACGTAGGTAAATAAACGTGTGAACTTTTTGGAGGTAGCCTTAACATCCTTATAGCTTAGTCGCATAGCAATTGCTTAGGAGCTTTTCTTTGCTTTTATTTACTGATAAGAGACTATCGTGTTTCTATTGAACCGACTACGTTAACAACTGTCTAACGATGCTAAGTTTTGTAGATAACTTTTATGTTATCGGATTTTTACACCAACATTTTTGTCTTTTAGTCGAATTCTATGTAAACTTGTGTCATAGAGGTAGTTAAGCTTTTATCATGAGAAACTAAAAATTAGTCTTGCGAAGCTTCATGCCTAAACCTAAGATCTAAAAAAATTACAGTGAAATGTCCAGTTTTCACCTTAGCCAGTTCTATCTTCAGCCTTTGTTTTTTTATGGCAGTAAAAGACAAAATAAAGACAGAAACTTAATATAAAACACACAGTTACTTAGGTAATAGGAAATGAAGCTTTTAATGAATCAATACTAACGGCCCGTTCACACATGGAGTCTGTTTTACTGGTACGTTTTTATACGTCATTTTTTTACGGAACGATATTTTTTACTGTATACAGAATACTGTGCCATGTGTGAAGTCGCTCATACAACTACGTACGCCATCGACGAAAAAAAAACGTACACGATAAAACGGAACAGTAAAACGGAGACAAGTGTGAACCGGCCGTTACTCGATGTTTCCGTTTATAGATTTGTTTGTAGTAGTACTTATACTTACTATAAATGTTTTATGGCTGATTAATGTATGAGACTTACCTTTTATATAAATTTTATAGTCAACGAAAGCGAAAGTGAGTTGCAACGCCATCAAATTGTTGCATAATACGTGATAAATCAATGGTAGCACCTTCAATAAGTTTAGATACATATCAGTTGAAGTATAAGTACCTAGATAGAGCTACCAAAGTGGAGAGTTCTCAGCGACAAAGCTCCCTTATTTTGTTTCTTTATACATTTGTGTGTTTTAGAAACCCTATTTCTAAAAGACACAAATTGTGTTTGTGTACGAAATAAAATATGCGTGGGAAGTATTAAAACTGATTTTATTAAATTAACAGTCAAGACACTCAATCCGCCATCAAAGATTTTACAAACAGGAAGAAGGAAAATGGCACAACACGAAAACCAACTACATTTTTGTCAGTGTCGCCACTTTAAATATAAAAATTATTTAACTGTATTGCCAGTTAAAACAAAAAAACTACTATTTAATTTACATTTTTCTATGTTCAGATTGTTCTGAACAGTTTGATTTGTGTCTTATAGGGTTCTATAAGACACAAATGTATTTTTTGACATGCCACACTACCCCCCTAGACATCAAAGGATCTGGAACATATTGATCTGAGAGATATCTTACTGCGTCTTTATGGGTAGAGACGTGTTTTATTTTGTTTTATGACACCCAAGTGTACTAGGTAAGTACTCGCTCTCACAGGCTAGCTTGACACTTTTTTATAAGACGCGTAATAAATTATCTACTTACAACGTATTAGATTAACATTAGAGAGCTTATAGAAAGTGAAAATGACTAGTACCTATGTACTTCCATAGCTTTTTCATTAAAGTTATAGGTATTTAGTGTTTGAAATATGTGAATTATTTACCAAGAAAATATCAAGACTACTAGACATTTTTCTGTTGATATTTTTTCAAAATAATGATATTTTGAAATTATGATATCCTTTGTACAACCTTACAATGGTTTTACTACAGATGCGATCTAGAACAATCTGTGGTGCACAATGGGGAATCATGCTGCGACGCGTGACTTCACGGTTGCGCACACGCATACGGCCCTATCTTTGATTTGTTCATTATTTTTACATTATCATCACCTACCTAGATAGAAATAGGTCGTGAAAATGTTTGTAAGTATGTAATTTAATAACTTATTAAAATTGCAGATTTTCGCTAATGGCACTTCTCATATCTAACAACACACGAAAAGCACGTTATTCGTATAAATTGCAAGTAATACATGAAAATGTAATTACATGTACAGTCACCTGCACGACGATGTATCCTACATTCCACAAAGTTTAAACCGATGTCACGATTAAATAACACAATTTTCTTAGTAACTCTGGCGACGAATGTTTCGGCCACTGCGGACCGTCAATAAACTTTGACGAACAAGAAGGAATGAACCAGCTAAACCACGAATCTCTCCCAAATTAAAATTAAGTATTAAAAAATCTGTTTTAGACTTAAAAAAGAGCGGTGAGACCTGATGTAGAAAGACGAGGGCTAATATTGCATTGTTTTGCAGCGGAAAGGAGCTGAAATGATCTTGAAGTAAGTTCATATGAGTTACTGTTACTCAGGTGAAAGAGTTTTTAGACCACCTTCTTCGTCTTTGGTCGTCGTCATGCTGAAGTGTACATGTTATTGCAGATAACTGCACGTCTGGTGGTTGAACGAAGCGTTCGTGCTGCGCCCCCGACCGTGACACGTTTCACTACAGCTATTCGTCGAGAAAACAACACACATTTTTACACTTTTATCTCGCTCGAGAGAGCTCGCATACTCCGCGCTGCACTTGAAAATCAACCCATTCTGTCTGAAAATAAAAGTAATTTTCCATCGGAGTAACAACGTTACGGTGTACATGATTTTCGCATGTAAATATATGAGTCATTGAACGGTCTTCGTAGCGATTATGTTGATTTTCAATTTATGATAGTAATTATCAACTAGACGATTGATGTCTGTCGCTGACAGTTTGCTGCTTCAAAACAACTCTATAATAGTTCGTTTTTATTATTTACAGAGCAATTACTTACAAGAGTTTTGTTTTTAGTAAGTAAGTTCGTATGAGTCAGTGGCCAACTCTGGTGACGGAGTTTTTAGGCCGCCTTTAGGCCTCTGTCATGGCTTAACGACTTAAATAGCCGGGACCGACAATTTAACGTGCTCTCCGAAGCACGGAAGCGCTCAGATGAACCCATTCACTTGCAGACCGTTTCGAACGTTGCTTAACTTCGACGATCTATCAAGAACGGCTAAGCAATCACGACCACGAGTGTTTTTAGTAAACATATAAGATTCCCAATTATTTACCTTCATAAATAGGTACTCGTTTGTGTCCCACTTTGGGCAAAGGCTTAGATCACAAAGACGGGATGCCACTTTACCTTGTATTTCCCCTCTGCCAAAATGTACACGATTCCGAATCATGTGCGTCTTGTAGTATTACGTACGTCATATATGGAATTTGGAAGAGTGTGCGTAAAAATGAGGGTGTATTGTCATTTTTTATACATAAGTGTGTGTAAAATGCGTTCGTGTGCTACCTCGTCCCCCGCAAAAACCAGCAGAAAACGTTGAAAGAGGAATTCTGTCAATAACTCGTCCATTCTAGTTAGGCAAAAGCCTACTCCACACACGTCACATCACAATCATGAGCTTTACTAATTATCCACGTAATAGATACTTACCAAAAAGTATTTTTTAAAACAAAACTTTAAATAAAATTCAGACTCATGTCTTATATCATAATAAGTTATGTAAATACATATCTATATACGTGATAATTTCACTCGAATCTGTACAAAGCCAGCACAACTTTCTTTAGAGTGTTAGAAAATTAAAATGATAAAGTAGCCTTGTCATTATTTGCGGGAAGTGACCACTGACCGTAGACCATAAAAAAGATAATAAATCGTCATAGAAGTAGAACTGCTACTATTACCTTGTTAAAATAAGCCACTACGCAAATGGCTCGTAAATATACCGACGCTTTAGTAGCATAAAAGATAAAAAAGAAAAAACAATAAATGATGCAAAAAGTAAACTCAGGTTCCTAAATATATGAATATGAAATGTTTCTTTTGATTAAGTTTAGAAAAAGGCTGTGCCAATTTATTACTTACCTACTTAAGTTAGATTGTAAGTTAGAAATACCTAAGCTAATACCTAAGCTAAGTACCAAATGTTGCAGTGCCCCAGCGTGGTTCATGTTATGAAACACTATTTTATTTTAAGATCTATCTTACATGAAGCAATAAACGTTTTGAATTTGAATTTAACAAACTGGGCGTGTCCGTTTTTTCAGTTGTAAAGGAGGGTCCTCAATAAAACGAGTGGACTGTATAATATGACTGGTATAATAATTCAATTCAAATACAAGGCAAAGATGGAAAGCTGACGTTATTAAAATTATGTCGGAATCGTGGGTCCGTGTGCGGTGGGGTCCCGAAGGCGAGTGTTGGAGCGAGGAGGGGCTGCGTTGCGCGGGCGGCGGTGGCCCGCCGAGGCTGCGATGATGTCACTGCCTCCCCCGTGTCTCCTCCCGTGCGTATGTGGTCCGGTCTCGGACACAGTAGTTTCACTTCTAGTTGCCATGTTGTTTACGTAGACTGACCATCAATTAGTTCCGGTAAGGCCTAATAATCCTACTATCTTTCTTTTAGCGTGAACTTAAAGCGTTAAATTGGCCAATTTCTTACACAAATATTGAACCAAGTTCAATTTAAGAAAATGATTTTTGTTGAAAGTGAACCAGAGCTCAAGCAAATAGGTTCAATTTCAATTTCAATTTCAAAGCCTTTATTTGCTGAAAATATTTTACAGTTTGCTTAATTTAGTAGTTTTGCACACCAGTCCGGCTATTCTTCAGCGTGTCCTGTCGACACATAGGCCTCCTCTAACCTTTTCCATTCACTCCTGTTCCTTGCCACTCGCAGCCACAGTGGTCCCGGAATCTTTTTTATGTCATCTGACCATCTTTTCAGTTGCCTTCCTCTCTTTCTTTTGGTGTTGTATCTCGGGGTCCACTCTGTCATGGTCCCTGTCCATTTCTGTGTCGTCTCCCTCATTATGTGACCAGTCCATCTCCATTTTAGTTCTTTGCATTTGGTGTTTATGTCATCAAATTTAGTTTTTTTTTTTTTACCATACTATGTTTTTTCACTTTACCATACTATGTTTTGTAGTAATTACCTACCTATTTTGTTGATTAAGACATCACTTACTACATAACTTAAAAATATATATATATATATATATACACCTAACACTATCTACTACAGGGGCGGATCTAGCCCTCAAAAAAGCCCGAAAATCGGCCAAGTGCGAGTCGGAACATGAACTCGCTCATGATCTATATGTAGAGCATTCCTACAAATGAAATGTAAATTACAAATAGATGACGCCCTGACCAAGATTTTGTACAGTTTATTAGACTATACGTACCTACACGTACTTTCAAGTGGGCAAAACCGTGGGGTGAACACTAGTGTTCACCCCCTATTTCTGTAATAATTTAAGGAACTCGTGTGCCAATTTTGGTTAAATCGGTTGAAAATGCGATCTGTAGGCGAGAACAGACAGACAAAATAACTTTTTGGCCAGTCTCGAAACTGAGACGCTTCGCTCGCTAGCTCGGTCAATTATGGTTGTGGGCATGCCCATAGTGCCCACTATAGTGGATCCGCGCCTGATCCACTATCCACATTCATTCACCTGTGTTTCCAATTTGAATAAAACATAGGTTAGACAACAACTTGTTAGATACACACCCACACAAACCCACTAAGAATACAGACGCAATCTATGCTAAGTTATTCTACGTTTGTTCTAAGGCAATTCAAATTAATGATTAAAAGTTAAAAACGAAAGTTAGTAAAGGCTTTTTATTTTACCGAGACTATAACTAAGAGCACGGTAGTCTAGTGTTAGTGGCCTTCCGATCGTCGTGGGTTCAATCCCGGTCGTGCCACAATAAGTTTTTCTGCCGAAAAATGTATGTGCACTATGCGAGTACTCTCAAACGGTGAAGGAAAACATCCTGAGGAAACCTGCATGTCGTAGAACCTAAAAAGTTCGAAAACGTGTCAAGTGCAGGAAAGGAGCCTCTTAGAGGCGTACTTAAAATCCTTTCACCACACTGGTTCCAAAGAACTGGTGACACGATAAGTAGACCGAGACTATCGCCCGTGTAAAAGATTTAAACGCGCTCCTTGGTCAAAAATGAAGGCTTATGAATTTGTAGGTAGTCTTATTGATGGAGTATAAGTAGGTACAAGGTACTTACGGAAGTATAAAATAATTTGAGTAAGCACAGAATAATTAGGTACAGTCAGCAACGAAAGTTGATAAACAGTTATGTACTTAAAATTTTTGAAACGGCATTTATTTTCGATTTCAAAGAAAATAGTACATCACACGAGAGCAAAATAATTTGTTTGTTGTGCTTTTGAATCCCTCACTACACTCAGGAAACTTAGAATCACTCGCTCCGCTCTATAGAATCCTTCGTTTATTCGGGATTAAACTCAGCACTCGCAACAAAAACTAATTTTGCTCTCTTACGTGTCGTTTTGTTTTTTTTTAATTTAGGGCTAAATACTCTAGTTTCATTATCATTAATATGTGATTGTTTGCACCATAAGTACCTATGCAAACAAACACAACCTACAACAAACTGTAGCTTGGTCACTCGGTGTAGCTAATTCTCAAATAGGTTATTTTGTAAAGCAAAGTTGCCTAAAAACTTGATAAAATAAACGTGAAACATTTTATTGCATCTGAAATAAACGATCACGTGAGATCGAGAAATAAAACATTACAATTATCAACATGCACTTTTTCCTTGCAATAGTGTTGTGCTAGAAACCTAATTTTTCATTGCACTTGGTATAGGCAATCATATTTTAAATGGTATAGGTTTGAAAATATGTGTCAGTTGCACGAGAGGAGCCTCTTTGAAGAGCACATAAATCCTTTCACCACACTGCCACAAGAACTAGTGACACGACAAGATGATGAAGAACTTATGGTACCTCAGTATAGCAGAAATATAAATGAGATGATTTTATTTATATGTAGGTCGGGTACCTGTGTTCGATGTCTCAAAGATGTTTAACTACAGTATTTTAATGGAAAGAGGACATGCTTACACGTAATTGATCATTTATCTACAAAAACAATACAATGACCGCAATTACGAAGATATTTTCTTACGGTGAGTTTATTGTCGATTAGATTCACATTGTCTCGATTCACGATTAATGGCAAAATCACTTTCATTACCTGATAAAAAAACTGAGCAGTTGTGAGAATGTTGTCTTTGTGATATTAAGCTTCGCACATACCATTGTCTTCTATCAATTGGCAACTAACGTGTATGTAATAACAAGGTAGGTACTTTGAATACAACTACTGTTGCAATCGTGCCGTACTTAGACATTATTAAGAGCAGCCTAAAAATTACACGCAGCGGTGCGATTTTCGGGATGCATTTTAAAATCTTAAAAAATCAAGTGTCAGGTGTTGTTATAAACCGAAGACTAACGATAGACCTGACTTAAACCAAGTTAAAACTAAAGATTTATTATGAATAAACAATCAAAAATGGTAGAGTTCTGTCTTGCTTCAACATCATACTAAGTATGATAGTCTAGAATAAATTCAGATTATGTTTGTTAATAAAGTGTGCACTAGGCTTTATCATGGGAAAGTCATTGCACTCATTGTATGGGATCATCGGCAGTTACATACAAAGTATGCTACGTAACGAAGTTGCATCATCTATGATTTGTACCTAATTACTTTTTGCTACTACAACAGAACATCGATTCGGGGAACATGAGCTAGTTTTCTTTGTTCCCTGAGACAAAGAATAAGTACATAGAAACCTAAATAAATTGTGCGAGTAGGTAGGTAAAGTCATAAAAGTTTCATTGATACCCAAATGTAGCTCACGCTTTATTACACAATCGCTTCATAGTCCTAAGCAGTGCGTAACTTTTTGTTACTTGTTCCTAACACCTGTGTTGCAATCTACTCTGTATTCTACACCGGCCATGACCTTCAATCGCTAGCGTCACTTTCCATAGCTACGTGTTCGGAGTAATGTTGATCCGATGCGGATATGGCACTTTCTTTTGTTTTGATTGACTCATGCATAGCACACCCCTGGGTAAGGTACGCGTATAATTCGGACAATGCTTGCGGAGTAGGAAAATGCATGAAACTTGCAGACTACATCAAAATTGTACCAGCTGCCTACCTACTACCTACGATGGTAATACGAGCTACGATTTTAACATTTGATGTTTTACAAATCTGAATATTAACATTATTGTTTGATAACAGTATTGATTAAGTCTCAGTCCATAATAATTTCCAAGGCAAAGTTTATTTTTATTAGAAATCGAAAATAAATGGTGTCCTAAAAAAGCAAACTGTTAATCGAATTTCGTTGCTGACTGTACTTACCTAAGACTTATTTAGTTCGTACATTAATAGAGTGAATAAATTACTTTGATTGAGATAGATAGTACCTAAACACTTGCCTCCAATATTTGCTACCTAAGTGCACGTTCTTAAAACTGGTCAAGAAAGAAATGAAAAAGTTTCATTAATTACGTCCACGTTACGCATGTCATAAATTATATCACTCGCATGCATAACGCACTTCAAGTAACGCAGTTCCCATAATGTTACACCATTTATGGTTACGAACAGCCCATTTCACAACCATAACGTTACCAAACACCACCAAAATAAGCCCTAACACTTTCCATAGAGAAAGCTGGAGTACTTAGTTCATTATGATTAGCATCTCTGATAAGACACGCGAATGCTAAATATTTCAACAGACGCTTTGATGATCTGCGTGCGTGCTTGCATTGCTACTGAAATTATTAATTTATATTCGTGGAAGATTTGTTACAGCAAGTGTAGATACATATTAATAGTTGCGTGTTTTTCTTTTCGTTCATAAAACATAAACTGCAGAGGACAGTCATCTTTGTCTCTATCTAATTCGTTTTATTCTAGGCGATAAAAAGTCTCATCAGTCCGATCATCGGACTAAATCATCGAACTACTGATACTAGGCGGAATAAATAGATATTTTTTTTAAATCAAATCAAATCAAATTTATTTATTTATGATACACAAAGCTAAAAATAGGTTATTATTCCCACTGTGATCTGCCAGTCGGCGTATAAAATTATTATTAGATAAAATTTAAATTATTTAAATTTAAATTACACACAGAATAAAATGTCAACAAACCAGAGTACATTCATGTCATGAGGAATTAGTTACTTAGAACAAATTTTGTAACATTTAAGAATAAAATCTGCTAAGTATTAACTAGATATCATCCAATCGTTTGCTTAGCTTGAAATACGTTAAACATTACGTATAATTATTATAAAAAGCTAGTATTATAAAAAAAGTAAAAATACTTTTTTAAACTTTAAAAATGTCTAAGTAGTAAGAAGCCAGCTATCGCGTAAATAGTGGGTTATTAAATATTCATTGTTATTCATTCACAAAAGAAATTGTAAATATTTCTGCAAAGATCACTATCATTGCATGAAAGAGAAACATTATTTTGAAGCAGAATTACCCTGGTTAGTGGTAAATGGCGCTTTTCAACGTCGGATGAACTAAGGAAACAGTCTACCAACGCTACATGTAAGTAGAAAGTAGACTTAGAATTACGATGGAAACTGAGTCAGGTTTAGAAAATATTGTGTCCAATAAACTGGTTACATTCATTTTAAGGACGGAAGTTCATTTTGCTTACCTGTTCATTCATATGTGTGAGAAAAAGAGGGACGATATTTGGTTTATTCCCAACGACCCCACTAGCCTCCCCACTAGTGGTGTAGTTGGGAATAAAAGTCCCAAGTCAGGAAGTGGGAAAGCGAGAACTTATTAAGTACCTACCCAATTATCATACGTCAGAGATGGGCGGACGATATCATTTACGTAGTAGGAGGCCGACAGTGGATCAGGCTGGTTCAGGACCGGGAAGAATGGCAAAAGCAAAGGGAGGCCTAATACCCAGTAGTGGGTAAAGTCGGGCTGCGGATGGTGAAAGTATCGACATTTTATGGAACTTTACAGAACTTGACTATTCTGTTGATTTCATGGTCTCTAATTTTACAAATGATTGGAAAATAGTGTACAATGTTTCAACCACGAAATCATTTCATTTTCATAGGATCTAGGTACCTCCTTCATAGCTTCCGCACTTATTTCATAGTTTTCAATCATGAATATAATGAGCAGGAGTATTCTAAAGAACAATAAAAGTGAAACTGGATAATCGATCACGACTTGCTTTCTACTTTTCTAACAATAACGATGAAAAGACATCTTTATTTGGAGGATGTTGACAATCCCATAACAACTATTACCTTTACTTGAGATTATTTCTATAAAACTTGCATTGCATTGCACACGCACAGATGCTCTGCTTTGATTGTATTTAAATAGAGGTGAACTCAGTCGCCAACAAAAACAACATTTCTAAATGAAATGTAAGAAAATAATGTCATTCAATTCTACTTACTTACATTTTTCTATAGTTGTAATGCGCAGGGATTTCGATGTGCCATGTTTTCTGATTGGTTAATAGTTCGATCGATCGAAGGGTTAATAGCTCGTTATTGCTTGGTACTATATAAAAAGCACCTATTGGTATATTCTTCTACACTTATTTAATGTTTATAATATCTTTAAGCATTTCAAAACGGCTCTTGAGCTCTTTATTCTTAGGAAAATTCTCCCGTTAACGGCACAAATATTATAACTACTAAGAATCGTTAAATGGCTTATGATAATCAGTTAGTAGCAAACAAGTTGAAGCTTCATTGAGCTCTACAAGTCAGCTCTCCGTTACTTGCTAATGCCATGGGCAAGCAGCAATTTGCGATTCACTGTATGCATATCAATTGCATGCTCTTCTCTGATTCAATCTACAATGGAGGAATGTCTGGCTGGACAGTTTTATCAGTTTATTTGAAACAAAAATAGGCTAGACTATATTATTTACTTTATGATAGGCACAGCATGTTTTCACGCTCAATTAATAAAATAAATAACCTACTGCTTTTATAACATGTTTCGCCGCTTGATGGTAATAAATATCGTGATGTCTGATTCATGCAAAACATTGCCATGCCTACAATAAACGATATAATTATGTATTATAATTATGTATAATTTATTCTTTGCTTTAAGACATTTCTTGATCGCTTCAATTTAAACGAATAGCTAACTTGGTAATCTTCGATTTAGCGACTTAAACTACGAATTTTATTGTTATTGCTGCATATTACAAAAACTTTAAACCTTAGTTGAACCCCATGTTCAGTTGACACATGTCAAAATAAAACTGTTACCACAAAAATGCGTTCTATGTACGAGTATTTAAAGATCCTTTTTCTAGGGACAGTTTTTTAGTTAGTCTTTGTCTAAACTCGGTTCATTTTCTTGAAATAACTATGATATTAGGCTAATCTCCGGAACTATATTTTTAAGAGGTACAGTAGGTACAGTTTCCAGTTTAATAAGTTTAGCCAGGCAAAGTCGTAGAGGGTTGCCAAGTGGTAATAAAATAAGAGCTAGATAATAGATAATCGGCCTGTTCTCTGGTAACATCAACAGACCCACTAAAAGCCCTACTTAATCTGCTCTCGTTTGAGCAAACAAGTCGAGCAAGCCAGCTTCCGGAACGAAACTCATACCAACAACCGTATCAATAAACGCGCCAAACTTTTATGCGGTCTTGAAGTTAGGGATATCTTTGGTTGTTCATGCAAATAAATCACCCATCCTAAATGGAAATTATACTACACACCCTCTGTTTATTATTCATAGAATGTAAGATGTATCTTAAGACATTAATCTTTGTATTTTTGGAGATCTATGTTAAGAATTTTACGTAATTTTCGAAACTAAGTTTTGATTTTTTGGCACCACAAAAATAGTTTTTTTTATGATGGATAGTTTGTTTTTATTTTTTATTTTAGTTTATTGTTTTATTATGTT
This sequence comes from Epirrhoe tristata, assembly GCA_951394285.1. Classification (NCBI taxonomy): domain Eukaryota; kingdom Metazoa; phylum Arthropoda; class Insecta; order Lepidoptera; family Geometridae; genus Epirrhoe; species Epirrhoe tristata. The sequence goes on from OX596154.1 coordinate 7,696,507, forward strand.
TCTTTGTACCCACTCGTGTTTTATAAATGTTTGATGTTCTATTTTCATTGTATTGTATTGTGTGTGTCAAATAAATGTATTCTTATTCTTATTCTTATTTGAATAAAAAATTTAGGTGTGTAATTATTAACTTATTCTAAATTTTCCTGAATAAATCTGATACATTCATTATAAGAAATAAATACTTTAAACAATTCTAATAAAAAAATGATTACCTAAGTACCAGAATTAAAACAACACGAAAATCGAAATCAACACATCACTAGTTAATTCTAATATCAAAAACCCTTACCATTCATTTTAACAGCACAAAATGTCCTCGATAACATCACAGATCACAATCTCATCACTACAATCCTCGGTGAAAATTTCAAGTAGCAAAGCGGCACGAAAGTGTGCCTTGCGGGTCGCCGGTCGACTGGCCGCCTCGCCGCCGACCAAACGGTGGTAAGGGGTGTCATAATGCCAGTTATGTTTCAAAAGTTATGGAAGCGAAAGTTTTTCTATTGATTCACATACGAGCACTTGTTATACGAGGTTGACAGAGTAATGAACTGACTGACTAATGAAACAAGCATAAGCTATCATAAAATCAAAGCATTATAATCTTCCGTAGGTAGGTACTATTTCTGTATAACCTACAACTACTTATTATCCCACCATGCATTGTTTAATGGTGTTATTCCATTATATTATGATACCTACTTACCTACAAAGTAACATTATTTTACATGGTTGGAACCTAATTTTTGAAATGACGGCAGAATGGAGAAGAAAATCCAGTTGTGTTACTTGAACTGTGTCAACCCTAAAGAAACCTACCTTATCATCAACACCTTTTTGGCTCATTTATAAAAAAAGTAAAAAAAACAACAGCCTCTGTACCGACATAATTTAATCGCAAAACAGGACCCTGAATTTCAATTCGGTGACAAATTGTTAAATGCTAAAAAGATCAAACTGTGACCTTCGATCGAGCTTTCAAAACAAACACGGCTTAACCGGTCCAGCTTACACAACAGGACATTGAACCGTGCCCTTAGCCTTCGGTTATGTAACCACGAATTAACCGCAACAGGTCTTTAACAGGAACCCAACGGTCATTGGCAGCCTTCTACGTCCTATAAATTATAGCCTTTAGAAAAGCCTTGCGGTTAGTTATTTATGGAAAGAGATAAAGCGGCGGAGGAAAATTGATCTATAAAATACTAGTTGGTGATCTTATCATAATAATTATCACAACCAGACCTTACGCATTTCCTCTGCCGCGGGGGCAGCGGGCGGGATATGTGGGGCTTGCACCCACTAAAAATCCGGCGGAGTTCTCCAATTTACGCCTTGGTGCCACGGCTATGGGGACGCTTGCGCACTCTTCCACGGCGTTGGCTCTTTAGAGCCCCTCCGATGGGTGAGGTGGCTGCCTCTCGACCACATCACTTCCGAGAGGCGCGCGGAACTACACGCGCGCCCCCATCACAACCAGACCTAAGTTAACTAGGTTTATTTCATTTTTACTGGACAAAAAGATGCAAAGAATTGCATGTTCTTTAAAGTTTCTATGATTCTTGTTCTTTATAACTAAATCTTATCTCCATACCAAATTGTTAGATTTACGCATGCAAAACATCTTTCAAGTATGATCTAAAAGTAACCTACGCATAGAAATGCCAACCCGCCCCACTAATATGACTAAACACCATTTAAGTTATCCTGAGCATATAAATGAGAAGAGGTGCGATTTACGCATCGATAAATGAATTAATATCTATTGTGTACTTTCCTATTCATTCCTACTCAACTCACGCGCCCCACTTATGGACCTGGCGATATCATTTCACTCGTCCTATGGAAAGTATGGAAAGTCGTTCCGGAATATTTTTGGGCGATCGATAAGGGAAAGTCAATCGTTTTGCATGTATTGCAACATAATTGAAGAGTAAACAATTACTTACTTACATAAATAATTATAATTGATAAATATTAGGTATGAGAGTGTAGTGTGAGAGTTATGTTACTATAAAATTCTCCAAGATTACACAATAGACAATTAGATATTTAAATTAAAAACTGGTTTTATTAATTAGGCTGGTTTTATTCATGAATTCATAGACATTACAATTCCCGAATCGTGAAAATCCTCGACCATTCCTGACTCACAGAGTATGTTACGTACAATATCATGTATCTTCATTCCTGTATCCTTCATCTCATCTTCAAACTCTTCGACTTTCAGATTCTTCTTCAAAAAGTTCATAGTTTTCATCACCAAGCTATACCTACACATATTCACCTTCTTTTGTTCTTGGCATCTTTGAATAGTGATTCGTAGAAGAGTCAGCCAGTAGTGTGTGAATGTTAGGAATTCAGATGTAATATGTTGTAATTGTAATAGTTGGAATTGTATGAGTGTGTGTGTCCAGGGTTGGGAGGTCAATGTGGCGACTAGTCGCGAATCATTTTTAGAGTCGATCGCGTTTTTGAATACAGAGCTTAGGGTTTTCCAGCCTGCTGATGATTGGCTCTTAGATTCCTTGAGAAAAAAGACATTACTTGCAGTAAACATACTGACCGAGGTATTAGACTCATTTTATGGACAAAGTACTGGTAGTCTAGTGGTAGTGGCCCCGCCTTCCGATCGTAAGGTCGTGGTTTCAATCCCGGTCGTGCACCAATGAGTTTTTCTGCCGAAAAATGTATGTGCACTATGCCAGTACTCTCAAACGGTGAAGGAAAACATCGTGAGGAAACCGGCATGTCCTAGAACTTACGTTCAAACACATGTATCAAATGCACGAAAGGAGCCTCTAAGAGGCGCACTTAGAATCCTTTCACCACACTGGTTCGAAAGAGCTGGTGACACGATAAGAACAAGAAGAAGAATGAGCTAAGTGCGTTAGACCAAAAAGACGGTTTCGGATATCCCATACTGTCCAAAGTAAAAAAGCTGTTTATTAAGACAAACAATGATGAATTGTCCAAGAGCTTATGAGTGGTTAGTAGCAACTCAGCAGTGTTAGGATTAGGGACAAATTCAAAAAAATTGAGAGAATTTGATAATAAAAACAAATCAGTTGATTTCGCTAAAATGTTTCAAAAACATACCCTACAACACAGCATCAATTGAATCCTGAACATCAAAGCCCGTAGAGCATTACATTGCCTCTCAACACCTGTTGTTTCCATATCATAGGCTAAAGCCAGCGGTGTATGGACCCCAGAACTTAAAACCATGTACACTAACTGTAGGAGAGATGAGCCTCGTTCACTGTAACTGTCTCGACGAAGGGATTGGATCACTAGGTGTGTTTGGATTTGAAGAATCGATTTTGGCTGGAAGAAAATATCAGAGCTACATTTCAAAAATACACCCCTATTTTTTTATTACCAAAAAAATTTTAAACGTGGTCTCGGTGTCTGTTACTGATTACATTTATGTAGTTAAAACTAAAAAAAAAAAGATAACAATTATAACATAAGAAGGAGACATTGTACATGTCCTTTTTTATGTTATGATCCTGTGTGTGTCTATTTGTACATTAAATAATTAAGAAATGTACACAAATCAACAGCAGAAAGTATTGAAACAGAAAACAGAAACATAATTAATTTTTTCCATAGTCAGCCCAGGATATAGTTAATTTAAGAGTTTTTTGCAGTCATTTATTCCTGCAAAACCTTACTAGGCATTTCCAGCTGTAAAATAAGATGGAGGATGTACCTTGTAATCATATTTCGTGAAGTAATGCACCACATAGGAAAGCAGTTGCAATGCTGCGCAGGCGACTCTCTCGTCCGAACTGTTGGTGGCTGATAGCACGCTTGGCAGAAACTGTGCGCGGTTCACGTATGTTAGCAGAACTAGAAAAATGCTCTGTATTGAATGAATGAATGAATAAACACTTCATTGTACACCAATTAATAACAAAACACAACATAAATAAAACACGTTAGAAATTAGTACGATGGGCGGCCTTATCGCTGAAAGTGATTTCTTCCAGGCAACCTTTACATAATATATATTTTTATTATGATTATACAGGATAGATATTTGAGTCAGGGCAGGCTAGTACGTTGTAGTTACATAATATAGTACAAGAAATCGTTCCTATGATGAGACCATCCATAACTTTTTGAGATATTCTGAGCTGCATTCCCCACTGGAGCTTGACCTTGTTTATTGCCCTCATTCTTCACGGTTATTGGTCGCGAACGAATTAGTAAAATTAATTTTAAGACACAAGTAAAATTCGTTGTAAGACTATTAAAAGTGATCCTAGCGCAGCAGTCCTACTGAATAAATGCTTTTTGTAAATTTTGGAAAAATGTACTTAGGTCTTACTTACTTACTTACAGTCAGCAAAAAAATGCTAAATGCCAGTAAAATTATAGAAAATATTTTTGAGTTGTGATGTCAGTAGCGTCATATGTGTATTCAAGTTCTTACCTCTATTATCTTTCTGATTATTAGCCAGCCCTAGTAAGTACAAACAGATTTTCAGGCACACGTATTCAAAGTGATTCTTATATTCAGCTTCTTCAGAGTTTTTTGCAAAAACAGCGGTGACAAGAACTGCTGTTTTGGCACACAAACCCGGATCCAATGTTAGGGGTACGAGAGTTGTGGCTAAGTCTAGGAGATAGCATATGTTTAAATCTGAAAAACGATGATAATTTACTGAAGATTTGAAATGAAATGAAATGAAATGAAATGAAAATTTGCACGAACACACGTGATGCAATAAGATCTTAAAATTATATTTGTCCATTCTGTGTCCTACCTAAATATTAGGCATGCAAATTTTAAATGTCAAGATAAATGACATTAAGTAAAAAATTATAATTGATGTCCCTAACTATTTAAGTATTCATTTACGGAGTAAAAACATTTGTCGATAAGCCATTTTTTTAATTTATTACTGAACAAATGGCCATTTGGAAAAGCCTAGTTAAACCATGTACATTTTATAGATTCATCCAGGAATATGGTAGCAATATCTTGATGATATCTAAAACTCCGTGCTAGCCGTGTTGGCCGAATGGGGTTGTACCTCAACTTTCAATCCAAAGGTTGTGGGTTCGAATCCCGGCCGTGCATCATTTTGCGATTCGTAAAATTTATATGCGCTTTAACACGTGCTCTAAACGGTGAAGGAAAACATCGTGAGGAAACCAGTTAGTGTTAAAGCGCATAGTGTTAGTGTGTTTGGATATGCCTCTGACTACCCCCCTTAGACATCTTCAAAGGATCTGGAATAAGTAACATAAAAAGATCTGAGAGAATGTCTACCGCACCTTGGGGATACAGTTGTGCACCTGTTTACGTTTTACCTAAAACTCAAAACATATGGTCGTTTCTTATCTATGTAGTAAAAATTTTAACGGATTCAGAATAATGACCAATCACATTTTAAGGTAAGATCCCTTACAACCAAACAGCTTTATAGTATACAAGCTGCGCTCCCGCGGTGTGACCCGCGGTCCCTCGAGATTTTTTTAATTTTTTCGGGATAAAAAGTAGCCTATGTCCTTCCCTGGGATACAACCTTTAACTATGCCAAATTTCAGCTTAATCTGTTCAGCGGCTTGGGCGTGAAAGCGTAACAAACAGACAGAGAGACAGACATTATGTATGGATATGGATAGTATGGAAGTATGGATGGTAAACACCTGCTTCTTAAAAACTAACCTATTTGCGTTCTCGTTTCGTCAATCAAAGCTTTCGACAGAACATTAGGCAACATCTCCCACACTGACACACTAAATTCTTCTCTCATCTCCTCATCAGTTCCTTCTAAAGACACATGCAGAGCTTCTAAACAGTTCACCACGATAGTTTTGGCGGTAGAATGTACTAGAATGTTTAGAAGTATCTGCCACACTGCTGGGTCGGTTGTAAGTTCGATTGGTAGAGTTTCCTCATAGTTCAGCCATTGGGATATCTGAAAATCTTTGTTTGACAAATATGCTTTGCTTGTTTTAGTTCTATTCCGGAAAATGACCGGTTCACATTGATCAATTCCATTTGGACATGGGATTTTGCTAGTCAAGCAATGATATTTTAAATCATTTGAATCAAGTAATAAAGTTTTAAAACTTAAAATGACTGATTCAATTTATAATGCGAGGTATTTAAATTTTAAGGGAAAAGTAGGAATCAATCCCTTAGGAATCTGTATACAAGGTGTAAAAAGACGTCTACCGAAGCCGAAAGGGGTAGGTTCAACATCCCAAAACACAACTAAATCCAAAAGGATTTTCCAAAAAAAACATAATATCCGGAGAAAACAGCGTTTGAAGATTACTGTTTGCGTCTGTACTGGGCGCGTTGTTTTACGTAGATGGGTGGATTTTGAGTTTTAACGGTTTTTTTTATACTTAAATGAAATTATTAGGTAGGTATGGTTTTTGTATGTTGTACTATGAGTAGTAGTAAATAACCGGAAATAACATAAAATGTAGCATTAGCTACGTCATTTTATGTTATTTCCAAAACATTTCATCATATTTTGCGTTTTTTTTTTCGCTAAATATGTTTGGAATCATGGTCCCCTCAGTTTTCGGTAGTAAACTTTTTACACCCTGTATATTTTTTTAATATTAAAACATAATCCTCCTGAAATCTGTTCATAAGCTAAATATTTCCAAAAAATATACTCACCACATGAGTTTTCACATGATTAGAAATCCGTTTCGAAGTGAAAGCCCAGAGCAGGATAGCTGGGTTGTGTGTGTAGTACACAGAGGGTTCCGGATGTAACATTTCCACTAAACAATCCGTTGCTTTCTCTAGGTATACCCTTTCGTCCAGGGATTTCAATGACCGGTCTGATATTGTTGACATCTAAGTAATATTAGGGAAGGACAAGATAGAGTGAAGTGACAATAAACTAAGACCATTAGTTTATTGAAGACACTCCCAATAGAAAAGGATAACTGGCTAGTGATTCAGACTTCAGCGGAACACAAAAAAAGCTGAAAATTAGAAGATTAGCGAGCTTATATGTTACACAGTCCAAAACGCAACGATAGCGCGATCTAATTTATCCAGTGTCGCCATCTATTATGTAGTAAAATGTCTCTGTCTGTTTGTTACCTTTTCACGCCTAAACCACTGAACAGATTATGCTAAAATATGACATGGATAAAGATTATGTCCCAGAGACGGACATAGGCTACTTTTTCTTTAAAAAATAATCATAGAGGGCGTGAAATAACGGTTTAAAGTTTGTATGGGGAGTTGGAAGTTCCAGTTAAAGGCACCTAGATGGCGTTGCTAACCTATGGCTGAGGCCGAGATGGCGCTATTATTGCATTTTTAGAAGATTCAGGAGATTCTTGCAGTTTTCAGTTCTAATTAGATGTCTTCAAGTATGTTATTTATATAGGGCTATGCTTGGTGTCTCTCTACGAGATCGAATCAGAAATGAAGAGATCCGTAGACGCACTAAAGTCACCGACATAGCCCACAGGATTGGCAAGTTGAAGTGGCAGTGGGCGGGGCACATAGCTCGTAGAACTGACGGCCGTTGGGGCAGAAAAGATCTCGAGTGGAGGCCACGCACCGGAAACCGCAGTAGAGGACGGCCCCCACTAGATGGAAAGACGATCTGGTAAAGGCTGCTGGGAGCCGTTGGGTGCAGGCTGCACAAGATCGATCGCTGTGGAAATCGATGGGGGAGGCCTATGTTCAGCAGTGGACACTAGATGGCTGACATGATGATGACGATGATGAAGTATGTTATTTTGCTGACGAAGTCGCGGGTATCAGCTAGTGAATACATAAAGTAAACCTATCTCTTAATACTTACAGCAAATACCAGCCAAAGAGCCTTGATGATGTAAGGAGGTGGCGTGAAGGATCGTGGCAGCCTCAAGATATGTTCCACCAAGTATGGCAGGAGGGGGCCGGTGGCTTCTTCGGGACTTCAAAAAACGTCATAAATAAATGAATGGAATATTTTGGGAATATGGAGTCAAAGACTTTTATTAAGCATGTGGCTAAAGCCAACAATTTTATAGGTAGGTTGATAATAAATTGATTTAGGTACAGTTTGCCCAACAAATCTAGGCATTCGTGAAGTTAGCCGTTTGTCTGCGCAGAACACAATTTTGTATGACAAAAATTAAACCCCCAAGGTTCGATTCCCGCCGCGGGACAAGTGTTTGTATGACCTACATATTATTATATTTGTCCCGGGTCTGGGTGTTTCTATGTATAATATGTATGTATTTATAAACAAAAAATATATAAGTAGTTTATCAGTCATTCTAGTACCCATAACACAAGCTCTGCTTACTTTGGGGCTAGATGATAAAATAAATAATAAATGAACATGAACATGAACATGAACATGAATATGATGCTATGTGAAAAGTCCAGCGTTATAAAAAAAAAATTTGGAATGTATAAAAGTCAAATAATTAACTTGTCTGAAGACTGGCAGTAGAAGTAAATATAGATGAGTAGACTGTAAGGTTGCCCTTTCTGCAGTTGTGTCCCCAAAGATTGGGGCCTCTCTATACCATATTGTAGCTCTACTAATCCCATCTGTAATTCAAACATTTATTTTTCTAGTAGGTATGTATAAAAAAAAATTTGAAATCGGTCAACAATTGACGGAAATATCGGTGAAAATACAAAAATACATAAAAAAAACATAGGTAACATACAGCCGAACATATAACCTCCTTTTTTTGAAGTCGGTTAAATGAAATCGCTTCGTCTGCCCCTTTGTTCGAATTAATGGTGTTAAGAATAGAATAGAATAGAATAAAATTTAATTTTTCTCCACGGTACATGAACTTTAGGACCTACTTTGCTTAGATGCGATTGCTTTTTGCTTAGATGCTTTGCTTAGATGATTGTAGTTCTACTAAACTACGCAACGGATTTTAATGCGGTTTTCTTTATCAATAGATATTGATTCAAGAGGAAAGTACGAAAACATTTTTTTTTTTATGGTATGATTGGACATTAATATGATTGGACATTATTATGATTGGACATTAATATGATTGGACATTAATATGATTGGACATTATTATGATTGGATATTATTATGATTGGACATTATTATTAATGGACATTATTATGAATGGACATTTTAGACCGTTTGTTTGACCGATTTTTCATAATTGGATATTAGTCGGGCAAAGGCAGTGAAGCCTGGGCGGCTAGTTGAATTAAATTATATTCTCTTACATGTATGTCGTTAGCACAAGTGCCTTGTGAAAAAGTATTATCCACATTGAGGTATTTCTCAGCCAAAACTTTGAGGAGCTCGCCAAGCACTAAGGTGCTCGCTTTACGGACTGAAATATCATTTCTGAAAATAATAAATTCTATCATTATTGACCTCTGTGGTGCAGTGGCCCGCTTGGGACGCAGAAGGTTGCGGGTTCGATCCCCGCCGCGGGATAAATGTTTGTATGATCAGCAAATATTTATCTCGGGTCTGGGTGTTTTGGTTTTTCTTCTGGGTATGGTATGTAAACAAAAAGTACTTATATAAGTAGTTTATCAGTTATCTGGTTCCCATAGTACAAGCGTTGCTTAGTTTGGGGCTATGATGCTGTGTGAAAAATGTCCAGCATTATTTATTTTTTATTTATTATATTTTTATAGTCCCTTACACCGGTATCTTTTAATATTTATTTGAACCTGAAACTTTCACCAATCCCTACTGAGCCTATCGGCATGTTTCAAGTCTTACGTACGTCTACGTTGGTGCAATTTTTAGGATAAATTGTAAGTAGGTATAATACGCACAATCGTTCTTTAGCTCTCTGAAGTAGCTGCGCAGAACCCATTTTTGATGACGCCTAAAATCGTGCTATCTCGCTTACTACCAAACCTGCGCAACCGTCTATTGCACCTAACTTCAGAGAGCTAAAGATCCGTTGTGCTTAGTATAAATCTCATCGCTCAAAAAATATTGGTTAATTTCTGTCTGGTTTCAATAAAGTCACCTAACCTGCCCTAAGACAATCTAGGTACCTGCTTCACTTACCTTACAATCTGAGCTTGTGGCAACATTATCAGGTATCCTCTATTGAACAGCATGTCACAAAAATCTGGCAACACTTCAGTGTCACTCTCATAGAAGAAGTTTAGGAGGAACTTTAGGAACACCCCGTATTCTTCTGTCGCTATTTGGTTTTGGTGTTCCTGTGAACATGCTTATGAAATATCTAATTCCAATCTCATAAAATGTATGTATTAGTAAGTAGATCTTATATGACACGTACATTACGCACCTCAGTAGGTGTCTACGGAAAAATAACACAGAAATACACATACAAAGCGCTTATTAGCAACGAATAGTACGGTTCTTTGGCCACGTTACACGCAGAGACACTAACAACTTGGAACGCCTGATGGTAACAGGAAAAATTGAAGGCAAAAGGCCCAGAGGCAGAAGTCCCAAACGATGGTCAGACTAGATATCGGAGGAATTAAATATGCCTATCAATGCTGCACTACACCAAGCAACGGAACGTAACCGATGGAGACAACTGGTCGACAAAATAAATAGGAGTCACGATCCTCAGTAGTGAGGAAACGATTAGAAAGAGATAATAGAGCTTGACTATTTAAGTTAAAGCTACCAACGGCAGTAAAGTTCTGCACGGTATTTGCTAGTCAGGTGTTCTCAAACTTATGGCTCCACGTTTTTTTATTTCACTGATGCCAAAATATCTATTTTCTTATCGCAAATTGAGTCAATTTTATGAGTAATTTTAGACAATTTTAATTCTGATTCAGCATCAGGCAGCAACATCGATATTTCGTTTTTATGATAACCCTTATGTGAAAACCCACTCTGCAACTTCGGGATATTCTTCCTGTCAAGCTGCCCAAAAGACAATCAAAATGTCCTGTAAATCTTGCCGCGAACCCCCTACCGTCGGTCGAATAGCGAACCCATAGGGGTTCGCGAACCCCAGTTTGAGAAACGCTGTGCTAGACCATTAAAAGTTATTTTGAAAGAATCCTTCAAGTTTTACATAAAAAAAAATTATGCTACAATTGATAAAAATTAGGTCCTTCGCGAATATCATTCAGAAAATTTGTAAGTCTGAAAGAGCGCGTTGATGTCTTTTCTATTGGCCACGAAGTGCTATGACTAGTATGCTACGAGAACACAAAGTAAACAAATATACAGGGTGTAAAAAGACTACTACCGAAAACTGAGGGGTTGCAATCAGACCATGATTCTAAACATATTTAGCGAAAAAAAAAAGGAAAATAATTGTTGACTTAGCTAGGTCATTTTATGTTATTTCCGGTTATTTACTGCTAGTACAACATAGTAAGATATATATATACATACCTAATAATTTCATTTATAAAAGAAAATAACAGTTAAAACTCAAAATCCAGCAACCTTCGTAAAACAACGCGCCCAGTCCATACGCAAACAGTAATCTTTAAACGCTGTTTGCTCCAGATATAATGATTTTTTCGGGAAATCCTTTTGGATTTGGTTGTGTATTAGGATGCTGTACCTACCCATTTCGGCTTCAGTAGACGTCTTTTTACACCCTGTATATGAAATACAGACTATCGTGTGAAGTGGAAGGTTGGCGTGGTATGGGCATGTCATGAGGAGGGATGAGAGTCATATAACAGACGAGTGATGAGTATGAATGTGAATGTATATACCGGTAGGGGTAGGCCTAAGAAAAGATGGATGGACTGTGTGAATGCGGATATGTTTGTGAAACATGTTGTGCCGACCCCACTTAAGTGGGATAAGGGCAGGAAGAAGAAGAAGAAATACAGACTATCATGTTTTATTTCGAACTATTTACAAAAGCTAAGTGCAACAAAATTCATTTTTTTTTTAATTAATAAGGTTTTTTTTACCTTGGTGAAGGAAACAAGCTCAGAGATCACGCGTTGTATAGAACTGGCGATATCAACTGCACATTGTTTGAGGGCAGCAATCTCTTCTTCGTCAGCTATGATAGATTGGACGAAGTCTACTTTTTGCTCACCGTGGGAAAGCAGTTTCGTGAGGCTGGAAGGGAATGAAGTAGGACCTACAATCATATAGTTTAATAGTATAGATAGACGTTAGTGGTTCTGTGGCCGAGCGGTTCAAGGCACTCCGGCTTGAGAAGGGATCGTCTGATCGTCGCGGGTTTGAATCCCGTAGGAATCGAACATTTTGATAAGACTTTTCATTTTCTCAGTGTGGTACTTATATAAAATTAAAATTATACATATAGTCTGTTTTTTTTACTTGTTTATTTTATTGCTTTTTTTATACATACACGAAAAGCATGCCATTTTTTTAATGCCAACTTTCGAGAACCCTAGAGTACCTAGGTCTTACCTACTTGACTAATGCGTTCGAGAAACATTTTCTCGTGCGTGAATCTTGGAAACAAACTTGGAAACAAAAGGTTCAAAATTGTCAATAGTCTTACGGCCCTACTAATAAACATGGTGTAAAGTTATTCCTGAGTGTAAACTGTCAAAATGTATGGTTATTGTTAGTTTATTCCGAGGAATAACTTTATACCACGCTTATTAGTAAGACCGTTAGATTACAGTACAACTACATTAATAAAGCGCTTCGGTTGGTTTAGTATTTCTCTATTTCCGTATACATCCGATAAACTTCAAGGTAGTAATTATATCCCTTTAACTATAATAGTATAGTATTTTTTTTTTAGTTACCTAATTACCACCTCTAAGTAAATAGCGTTTGAATGCTATCGCTTCTTGTTTACTTAAAATAATTGATAGAATAAAAAAAATAATAATAATTAAATGCTCATACCTAGCTGTAAGTTTTCCCAAAACTTGTAAAATAAAATAAAATAAAATAAATATAAATTAAGGTAGTTCTAGTTTAGGTACCAGCCAAGTGCGAGTCGGACTCTCGCACGTAGGGTTCCGTACCATTATCTATAATAACTGTTATCCTTTATTTTCCTATTTTTCATTATTTTTATTATGTAAAGTTTTCGATTTATGACGAAAAATTTTAAAATAAAATTCCATCTCATGTGTTACATTAGTGTATGTACCTACCTACTTACACCATTTTTTAGTTACACATGATGATAAGGTAGTACCTAAAAGTTTACACTGTTATAGGTACTTACTCGTACCTACGTACCTACTTAGTCCTTTGTACGGAACCCTCGGTGGGCGAGTCCGACTCGCACTTGTTCTAGTGTAGGTACCTACCTAAGAGAGCTTATTCCAAGCTGACACAATACCACGAAGAGCATATCAGAAATATCATTATTTCCGACAAGCATGGCGTGGTTCAAGGCAGCCATTAGCAGTTCCAACCATTTCTTTACAACCTCCACCAAAGCGGTCGCTGTGCTAGCTGATGATGATGATTAGAATTTAAGAGCAATTCAAAAACCAGACGACCTTTGTGGCGTAGTGGGTGAAAGCCCACTTGGGACGCATTTCACACAGCATCACTAGCCCCAAACTAAGCAAAGCTGTACTATGGGAACTAGTAATTGATATACTACTTAGACTCGTATACGTTTTTGTTTGTAAATACATACATACTGTACATAGAAACGCACAGACCCGAGATACATATTTGCAGATCATACAAACATTTATCCCGCGGCAGGGATCGAACCCACGACCTTCGGATTGAAAGTCGAGGCACAACCCCACGCGACCAACACGGCTAGAGAAACTATGAAGGTGTGGTTTCCTCATGACGGGATAGTGTCTTTGTCTATACTATTATTGAAATTGTTTCCTTGCCTTTTAAAGCCAAATTATCTGGCTGATAAGAAATTAGCGCATCCAGAACTAAAGCGCTTGAGAGAATGCTGTTTTGGTTCGTATGGATCTGCGTGGATAAGGAGCTGAGGCAAGCGAGGAGCTGAACAGCGCTGTAAGCGCTTTGGTGTGATAATGGCGAGGTGGTTTTGTTAGCGCTTATTCTGAAATTAAAAGTGTGATAGAAGAGTAGACAGACAGAAGACTTCCGTTTCTACGAATTTTTTTTAATAGGTAGGTACAGTAGGCACAACCGATCTTTAGCTTTCTGAAGTTAGGTGCACTAGACGATTGCGCATACTACATGCGTATGTAGAGTAAGCACGATGCAACAAACTAAGCGAGTGAGAGAGGCAGCTATACAATGCAGTCTTTATCTTTCAGGCGTCATCAAAAATGGGTTCTGCGCAGCTACTTCAGAGCTAAAGATTGGTTGTGCGTACTGTACACAATTCCTTCTTCTCTTGTATCTCTAAAAGCACTTTAAAAACGACGTGCAATCTGTACAGTTTTGAATGTTGACTTACACAGCCTGTTGTTAGGATTAATAAACTTTAAACGTTTACACAATACTAATGGCCTGCTAACTCTTACCTATTGAGTAGATCGCATAGGAAATGCATGCAAGCGTCTACTGCTGAGACCGGCCCGCTGCTGGCGTAGTGGGCTAGCGCCCTTAGAACTGCGGTCATGGTATGAGCCGAGTGTTCCTCTGAAAAGAACCTTCGAGAGCGCCATAGCAAGCGGAGCGAGCTTATTATCAACCTAAAACACACTAAATATAAATAGTTCATGTACAATACGCACATCCTATCTGTCTCTCTGAAGTTAGGTGCACTAAACGATTGCGCAGGTATGCGCGAGTAGGCGAGATAGCACGATGCAACAAACTAAGCGAGTGAGCGAGGCAGCTTAGGCTTCACATTTTAGGCGTCATTAAAAATGAGTTTTGCGCAGCTACTTCAGATAGCTAAAGATTGGTTGTGCGTATTGTACCTACCTACATGAATACAAATGTATATATATATTTTTATACTAAAAAGAAAACCGACTTCAATGTTTGACTCGAAACGCGATGTGACTCAGGGCGTCAAGCTGTCGATTCGATTTATATTTGTGACATGGCTAGGAGGGAAGGTGTTTAGAGTTTTACGGGGAAACTATCAATCCCTCAGGAATAAAATTTATATGGGACCACCTCTGGAGTATATCTACCCTTTCAAACATGAAAAGAATTTTGCAAATCGGTCAACAAATGGCGGAACAATCGCGTAACAAGATGCAAAAAAAATAAAAAAACATACAGACGAATTGAGAACCTCCTCCTTTTTTGAAGTCGGTTAAAAAATTAAAATCTTACTTGAAAAGAGTGTAGTCCAGGTTAGAAGTGGCTTCGCAGAGAAACACAGTAATATCGTTATCCAGTAAGTATTCCACCATACGCCCTCTTTCTTCTGAATTAGTGCTGTAACGGCTAACAACTTCGATCAAGTAACCACAGGCTTTGCTTTGAGCCGTAGTGTCTCGTGAAGTTAACAATCTTTTGATATCTGAAAGGGCATTTTGCCTTCCACTGGGATTGTAAGTTCGATTAAAATTGGAATTCACTAAGCTATACATATTTATTTTCCTTGAAAAATATTAACGGAAAAATCCTACAAAGTAAGAAAGTTTTAGCCTGGACTTGCTGATGCTTTTTTGAATTTCCCGCTAACAAATAAATGATTTCCGGTTTATCATTATCAGTGCTGCCAACCTATCATCAGCAAACTAGAAAGCGTTGCAGAGAAAAAAATTATGTCAGATTCAGTTTGTCGGGGGATATCTCTATGGTCAGGTCTCACATTCGTCACGTCAATGTCACGTAAACGATAACTGTCAATGTCAAAGGAATCTGGTTGGTTTGATTGCTGTTGCGATTTTTTCGTTCGAGTTTTATTTTTGTACAATACATTTTCTCTAGATTGCTACTTTTTATAACTTGCAAAGCTAATCACACGTGGTATTCTTGCAGCAGTAACAATGGTTCGTAGTTTCAGTGTTTGTTGTGGTTAAAAATTCGTGCACCTCACACTGCCCTGACATGGTTCATATTTCTCCGTCGGGGTTCCCCAAGAGTTCCAACTCTTCATTGAATTGTTATTTTTTTACAGTCGGTGATGGAGTTTATGAAAGATCTGCCGTCGTATGACGAGCACAACTTCACATTGTTCAATACAGACCACGGAATAAGAAACTGTTCGAAAAGGCCGTCGATATATTTGCCCACCGAGGAGATACCTTCAGAGCAGAGTTGAGTATACTTTACAAATTACACAAGAGTGCTCCAATTAGGAATTTCATTCTTTTGACTGATCAAGCAAGTTTGTACTAAGTAGTTTTGTTCCTACACTATATATTTGTTTAGAATATCCGAGCTTAAGTATAAATGGATCAACCTCATATTGTTTTTCTAAAATGTCCTTGAAGTGTTTTAAAAGTGTTTTCTGTTTACAGTTATTGTGACAGAAAAAACAAACATCCTACTAAGATACCTACATCAACAATGGGAGAAAAAGGTAACAAACATAATTATGCTAATGTCCAAATAGCTGGTAAACAATGTAATCTTGTCTCTAAATAAGTTATCAAAGTCCATTTATCTGGACTTCATTGGTCGCAAAATGATTTAATGCCAACACAAAAAAAAAGCTGACTACCCCCCTTAGACATTTTCAAAGGATCTGGAATAAGAAACATAAACAAAAGATCTGAGAGAATGTTTACCGCGCCTTGGGGATACAGTCGTTCCTGTTTTTTTCCTGTTTTACAAAAAAAGCTGAAAAGCTTACACTAACACTGAACTGGGAGACAATAAGCAATGTATCATCCTGCAAGCATTTAAAACAAACAAAAAACTAGTATCAATCAACAACCATGCTCTATACATTGCTGTTAGTCAAATTGAACATCTGATAGGGCTTTGTGTGGCATGATCTTAGAGCTGGAAGTGTAAAAATTGCCCATAGATACAAATAATTCTCTCAATATTAGCTATTTAAACTCATTGTTGTTTTAATTATTTTCAGAACAACTCTCCAAAGAAACGTGATCAAAGCCACATGGAAAATGGAGATGAGAGACCTCGCAAGAGGCCCTGTATAATCACACCACTAAATTGAACATGATACAATCTCCAAATAATGTGCTTCAGTTACAAGCCTATACAAATGTTGAATAGCCGAGAGTGTTTACCCTGTACACATTCAGATTATAGATATTATTTAGCATAGTGTGTTGTGCACATGTACAGATTGTAAAGTTTAAACAAGGGGCTAATTTCCATTGAAGCGAGAGCGGACCTGATTTATGGGCTTGCTTTTAGAGTTCAAAAAACGACCTTCATTACTGCATTAGTGTCTTCCATTACGCGCGTGTGCATAACGCCAGTCTGGCATCAAACTTGGCTCTAATTACAGATTACATTAAATCATTTGAAACCTGTGCATCAGCTTGTCATGACAGTCTGCACTGACCTTTATGTCTGGCACAGTTAAATTTTATGAAGTCTGTTTTCCATAGGTCCATATTCACTACACTGTTAGTGTGTTTGATTTGGCAGATGAGTTAATGGAAGCTAGCTAACACATACTAAACTAATGAGTATTCACTACACTGTTAGTGTGTTTAGTCTGGCAGAGGTGTTAACGGAAGCTAGCTTACACACACTAAACTAATGAGTGTGATAATGCAGTATTGCTACAAATGTATAGTCAAACTGATTCTCTTAAAACATAGAAACTAACACTTAATAGGCTATTCAACATTTATTAAAAGGCCAATTGTATAATAATAAGTTTATGGCAGTTTTTCGCCCACAAGTAACTCTAGATCAAATCGAAACTCTTGTTTCATTTTATTGGGTTAGCTAATTGCCATATCATTGAAATTGAACTTGATATTGAATAATTATTTGTAAATGTTTTAATGATTTCTTTTATTTGAATATGATTGTATTCATTCCACTTTGTTTAAGATTTATTCAGGAATATTTTTTTCCGAGTGATTTTATAGATGTAAGTTTTACTGATTTCGTTCCCTAGTGATTGCGAAGTTGATGGAAGAGTGATTGATGATTATGGACAGTGATGCACATAATTATAATCTGAAGCCCTATCTTCTCACTCTTTCCATTAAAAAAATATATATGTATATTGTCCAGGGTAGTGCTTCATACTTCAGCACAACGCATCCACCACAATCCGTTCCGTGGAATTGATCCAAAACTGATGTTTCCTGCACTGTGATTAGTCGCGGTCGGTTTAACAGCTGGTCGATTTCGACCCGAATGCATTCTGCTGGAGTCTGAATCACTACCCAGGGCTACCTTGAGTAACACTGCTTTTTGTTCCATATAAAATTGACTATTAACACAGAATACAGATATTAGTTCTGAATAGTTTCATAAATTTTTCGTAGCATTTTGTTCTTACCCTGTTATTCATGGTTACTGTTATCTAGAATGTTTCTCTTGTATAAAAAAAACATTCTTAGCTTTGCTAATTTTGAATAATGGGGTATTTATGTCTGTAGAATCTACATTTCATATCAAGAACTGTCTAGAAATCTATATTATGCCATTGAAATTGCATGGGGTCAACTCAAGGCATATTCTCAGTTAGGATAATGGTATAAATGTATGCCAACAGAAAAGTAAATATTGTGTATTACATAATACATTTCTCAATGATATGGTGAATAAACGTTTTTACAGTAAGAATAAGATGAGGGTTTTATTGCTAAGTAGCTTCAGCCGTCTTATTAGCTTTTCCTTTCTTAAAAATACATTCAGGTTCTATTCCAGATATATGATTGAAGATTCCAGGCTATGTTCTCTATCTGTTCCAAGTTTCTCCTAACTGAAACTCTTATTATAATTTATTACCTACCCTTATTACTTAAGTTCTTCCCACAATAATGTACCTAAATTTGGATTAAAGGTTGTTAAAGACAAGAGACCTCATTCTTGCCTGTACCTCAAGAGCCAACCCTTACATTATAATAAAAAGAAGTTATTTAAAAGTTACATTAATTCAGTTACTAACCATAGTATGGTTGTGTAGTCCGGCCATTCATGACCAAAGTTCAACATCTAATTTAAAATTAAAATAAAACTACAAAATATTGACTGAAAAATAACTTTATTCTAATATTAATTTTACTTAGTTTGCAGAAACTTTCAAGCTGCAGATAATGTTAGGTTCAGTACCTAATGGAATTATCCTTAAGTTTTAGAAAGATAATCTTAACTACTATTATAAACACCCATGTCACTAGATCCAGTATCTAGAAGCTTTCCTATACATTAATAAATCTTAATTATTACATAGGTACTAGCATTGATTTTGATCGCTTCACTAGAAAGTTGTATATTTATTTAAGTTGAGTGAATGAGGCATTATGGTTTGATCTACTAACAGTGTCAACATCTATGCAAGTACCTTTATCTTACAACACAACAATATTGCAATAAAACAGGAAATATAAAACCTTATTGAGAAAAATTTTGACAATGTTTTAGAAACTTATAATCAAATGAAATATTTCTAAGATATATCCAGCTCTTAATGTCAAATATAGTTTTGAAATGTCTCAAAATTTAAGAATAAATTTAGTCCTTGGCTGGAACTTCAATGACTCGGGGTTTGTCAATGATGCGGGCAGTGCGGTTACCCTTCTCAACAATTCCGATGATCCAGGCTTGGTAGCCCTCTTGTTTCTCGATATCCTTGCAATAAGCTGCTGCCTGTTCACGAGGCAAGCAGATCAGAAGCCCTCCAGAGGTCTCAGGAGCATGGCCTTGAAGCAACTGGAACATGTTTCCACAGGCCTTAGCCACAGCAGCCATCTTAGCTATCACTGGAAGGTTGTGGATGACAAATGAGACTTCATTCTTCTGATGTGAGGCCAGGTTCTGAGCATGCCCAAGTAGTCCAAATCCTGTAACATCAGTTGAGCCATGTGCATTGTACTTGTGCATCAGGCGAGCGGCAATTCGGTTCAGCCGGCTCATAGAGTCCATGGCACGATGGTATGCCTTGCGGACATCTTCTTCAGATACCACTAGCTTAATGCGACTCCAGCGTTCAGGCTGATCTAACCATTGGTGAGCATTTACAGCTACTTGGGTACCCAGGGGCTTAGTCAGGACCAGCACATCACCCATTACTGCATTATCCGGAACAATGTATTCATTTGGCTGGCAAATAGTGGAAGCTACCCCTCCAATGGTGCACCAGGGGTTAATTACAGTCTGCCCGCCGGTAACGGATGTACCAGCTTCCAAAGCAGAGTCCTTGAAACCTCTCATAATGAGGGGGATGACGACATCGCGTTCTTTTTCAGTCATTTTAGTTGATACGCCGAGTAGCATCAGCATATTGTCGCATTCCGTGACTCCCATGGCATAGAGATCGCTGAGTACGTTAGCACAAGCAATCTTCCCCATCATGTAAGGATCGTCAACGAGGGGGTAGAAGAAGTCGGTAGTTTGCACCAAACAAAGGCCTCCGTGTCTGAGCGGCGTCACCGAGCAATCCAAGCCGATGCCGATGCGCGGGATCGCAACATGCATAAACTGGTCATCTTGAGAGGAGTAGTCCTGCTGCAGGGACTCGACGAGTTTACCCAGTACATCTTGAGGAACTTTACAACTCCTTCCTTTGAGATCGGCAAAGCGTGTCAAACGAAAACTTGCTTCCAAGTCGTGGGCCACCGGATCGAACGGCCGACGCAGCGCCAAAGCATTAGGGTTACCCGACATTTCCAGTTGAGCCGCAGCTAAAGAGTCCTGCGCTACACTAGACTGATACGACATAGTACACGTAAACAATGCAATAGTCCAGTTTTTAGATGTATTTCGGGTAAAATCGCGGATACCGACACGCCGCCAAGTGACGCTTGCAAAATGGCGTCTCCTTTACAAAGAGAAAATGGCAGGAAAAGAAACAGTCTTTTGATTGCATCTGATTGGTTGATAAGTATCAGAAGCAAAATGTTCTTTAACCGGATTGGTTTTCAGAATAGTGTTTTTTAACTAGATGCTGTCGTGTAAAACATGCTTTGTTTTCGTTCAGAAATGTATGTCACGTCACTTTAATTTGTTTAATAAATAATTCTTGTAGTAGTAACTATGTTATTAACATTACGATACTACATTAATATATAATTATAAAATATTAGATATAATTAATAATATAGATTATTATATTATAATAAAATAAAGGACTATTCTCTTCTTTACGAACATGCGTATTTGACCAATAGGACACTAGTATTTGTAAATGTACTTTTATTCTACCAATGAAAAGTACAATGCATATAAATTAGATGCGGATTGGCTTGTGACTTGTAATTAAAACGTCACACACAAAAAAAATTTGAATATTTTTACGACGGTTTGTTTTGTTGTATTGTCTTGATTTCGTTTCGTGAATTCGTGATGAACTTTTATTTGTAAAATGTCTTGATAATTCGTCTATTACGATTACGATGTTAACGGCTGTCTAAATCATACAGTATGGAATCAAATACTTGGAAAAAAATTGATAACGAGTCCGGGTACCCCTGCTATGTAGAGTAAGCTTACTTTCACTAGACGTGAACAACGATATCAACTAGATTATCTAAACTTTTCATTTACATTTTGCAGCGAAACGACTGGAAACCAGCAATATGACCACCCAGAGTTCCTTAAAATTATTGAAACATTGAAAGCATACGATGATATCAAATACAGTGCGTACCGCATCGCTTTTAAAACGTATGCTCTACAAAAACATTTGAAAGGTAAGACTTACTGATCATCTACTTACACTTTTATGAATCACTTGTTTCAAATTCGATTAGCAAGTCCATTATAGCTAATATATTATAGCTGAAAGTTTGTGAGTATGTGTAGATGTTTGTGTTTCAATCACCCTCATTGAAACGATTTGGATGAAACTTGGAATAGGCGTAAATATTGACCTGGAATAGCATATATGCTATTCAAAATGTTGGTACCACGCGGGCGAAGCCGTGCAGTAGCTATTACATCTACCAGATGCTAGACCGATTGTTGCCAAAGGTTATCACAACTTCTTGTGTCCACTGCTTCACTTTCTTTGTCGGGACATTACACCCAACTCAGTTGGTTTCTCAAACGCTTTTCAAATTGACCGACTTAACTTGGATTCCTTGGTCCTCATTGGTTGAATGACAGATTTGACCAAATATTACTTAATATTGTAGATGATTTGCACTCAAGAAACCTGCCATTATAGTATTTTTCACGTAGGATCGTATCCCGGACACATAGAACTTTTACGTTTCACACAATGTACAAAAATAAAAAATAAATTAAATAAAGATACAACTTCAAAAAACAGGATTTTGTTTATTTCCTTTTTAACAATTTCAGAATTTAACTTAGAAGATCCTTGTCACGGAACCATTCCTATGTGAAAAGGACTATAATATTATAGTAAAAGTTAAGTGACTTAGGGCACTGCTCCAAAATGAAATGTTGCTAGTGTGATAGCTAACTTCACCAATGCCTCTGTTTACAATGTTGGAATAAACCATTAGAATAGTTTTACTTATTTTACACTACCTGCGCTCCTGCGGTGTGACCCGCGGTCCCTCAGGATTTTTTCATTTTTTCCGGATAAAAAGTAGCCTATGTCCTTCCCTAGGATACAACCTTTAACTATGCCAAATTTCAGCTTAATCTGTTCAGCGGTTTGGGCGTGAAAGCGTAACAAACAGACAGACAGACAGAGTTACTTTCACATTTATAATATTAAGCCGGGTCTCCTGTGACACTGTTTTTGTGTTTTCTAACACCTAACATCAAACATCGAACAAAATGTGGGCGTGGCCTAACTTTTTTGTATGCAAAATGTTATCTGAGGCCGACGGAAAACGTGTTTTGTTAGAATGTTTTGTTATTTTTGGTCGCAGGAGACCCGGCTTTAGTATGGATACTTTGATAATTGGTAAGTACTTATCTCCATTTGTCAGTAAAATATTATTTGCAGTTCCACCTCTACGCCTTAGTTCAGGAGTGTTCGCCCGACACCAGCTAAGCCTGTCTGAGAGCAGCCTATCCTTAGACACCGTTGAGCTCGAAGCTGTGCTTGCCGATATTTACTTTGCCTCGGAGAAAGAGGGTAATTTCACTGGCGATGTGGACTTATCTGTGGATCTGATGATCAATTTGTTGCTGAATGTTTACGATAAGTGAGTATATGAATTTAAAATGATCAGTTCTTCATGGTCACGAAAAAGCAGGAATAGAAGCACCTAGTTTTAAAACTATTTTTAGTGACACCATTGGTCTTACTGTGGAAATGCTTTTTGACTTTGACTTTGAGGCAGCAAAGCAGACTATTGTAAAAGAAAACAAAACAGGATCACAACTGGATGTCCAAAACAGGATCATAACAGATGAGCTGAATCATCTGTTAGATTCTGTCATGCCAGATCCATTGAATGATTGTATCTACCACTATCTACCGACCTATGTAAAATTCTATGGTGTAGATACCTCTATCTATGACCTCTGTAGCGCAGTGGGCAAAGGCCCGCCTGCGACGCAAAAGGTTGCGGGTTCGATCCCCGCGGCGGGACCAATGTTTGTATGATCTACAAATATTTGTCTCGGGTCTGGGTGTTTCTATGTATAATATGTATGTATTTAAAAAAAAAAAAGTATATAAGTAGTATATCAGTCATCTCTAAATAAATAAATAATAATGCTGCACTTTTCACACAGCATCATCTAGCCCCAAAGTGTTATGGGTGATCAGATGACTGATAAACTACTTATATACTGTTTGTTTGTAAATACATACATATTATACATAGAAACACTCGGACCAGAGAGAAATATCTGTAGATCATACAAACATTTGTCCCGCGGCGGGATCGCACCCGCAACATTCTGCTCATAATTGAATATTTAGCTGGATTTCTGTCTCTTAAAACATAATTTAATTTTCAATTCCTCTTCCTTATTCCAGGGATAGAAAGGAACCTATAAGAGTGCTAGCTGCCAAGACCCTTCTGATCCTCTTAAGTGAGGAGCCAGCGTTAGACAAGTGGGCGGCACTTGCCAACTGCAGTGCAGACCACAACGGCTGCGTTTCTCCTAAGAGGCTGGCTTCCTTACTAACACACGTCACGGCTCTTTCAAAGTATTTAGGAGGCAGTTGTTATCAACTACAAAATGATGTTGATGCATGTTTTGAAAAGGTAATTTGATTATTTTATTTTTCTATATTGCCCAAACAAGACTGCCAGGAGTCGCGTGAAAGAGAAGAGGCCTATACCCAACAGTGGGTGCTACCGGCTGAGTAGATAGATAGATAGATATTGCCCAGTAAACTCACGTCCTCCCAATAGATATGCGTAAGAAACAATCACAAAGCGTATGTAATGCTCAGAAAACACGGGTTTCATCAGAAGGTATCGTTTCAAAAATACACGTCAATACTGCCCGAAAAACGAGTGTCTCAATCGCCGATTAGACGCGCGACTATATTTGGCGCTTAAAATTGAGTATAGCACCATACAATTAGATGATCTATCGCAAACTATCAAATTTATCTCCGCCTAATATTTTCCGTGGTCTCTGCCTACCCCTTCGGGAAAGAGGCGTGATTTTATGTATGTATGTATGTAATATTTTCCAACACATTTTGTCACATTAAATTTTCAATCCTTTTCAGAATGCTGGCATGTTAGGCCTCCAATCTCGTGCCGTAGCCGAGTGGGGCGTCAATAACTGCAGTTGCACAAGATGGCTGCCAGTAGTGCAAAGAGTCGTGGCTAGTAGGCAGATGAGCACTGCTACTGTTAGTTGTGCTAATTGTTCTAAACAGTTGATACAGGTGTGTTTTTGTCAGGACCCTACTATGAACTCTTAAAGCGATCCAGTTTAGGTCCTAAACTGAACTGCATCGCTATAAAGTACCATGACGTATGATAAAACTTACTAAATAATATTATAATGTGTTACTATATAATGTCGACCTCTGTGGCGCAGTGGGCGAAGGTCCGCCTGCGACGCAGAAGGTTGCGGGTTCGATCCCGCCGCGGGACAAATGTTTGTATAACCTACAGATATTTGTCTCGGGTCTGGGTGTTTCTGTATATAATATGTATGTATTTACAAACAAAAAATATATGTATTCTATCAGTTATTTGGTTCCCATAGTACAAGCTTTGCTTAGTTTGGGGCTAGATGATGCTGTGTGAAAATGTCCAGCACCATCCATAAAAAAAAAAAAAAAATTTACTAGTCTTGTCGTAAAAACTGAATCGTTTTGCAATAATGTAAAACAATTTTCTGCTTAAAACGTCACGTTGTCATGGTATGAAAACTTTGCAATTCAGATTAGGCACCTAAACTGGATAGCACCCTAACTGCATTGTAGGTCATGGTACGGCACCAGTAAGTGGATGGGTGACTGTTAGTGGCATTATCAACTCAGCGCTTCCGTGCTTCTGAGGGCGCGATTAATTGTTGGTTCTGTCTATTGAGTTATTAAGCCATGACAGAGGCGTTAAGGCGGCATAAAAACTTCGACACCAGAGTTGGCCAGTAGCTCATACGAACTTACTATTTTGAGGTCAGGTCAGGGTTAGAAAGGTAATTTGTAGATTTTTTTTACATTCTAAAAATGAAAGGTCACTCACTACATTTAATCATTAAAGAGGGTATTATAAGAGGGTAAAGATAATGTGAACGAAATTGAAACCACTAAAATTATTATTATAGGTACCTATACCCCTTCGTCAAATCGTGATAAATTTTAATTGAAATGATATTATTACTTACCTATTATTTTTCTATTGTTAAATGAATTATGTACTTACTTTGACGAACATGATTAATTGACATTATTCCTAATATTTTAACTTAACTTTGATTTATGTTACTTAAAGCATGCCACTCTCTCGGTTTGCACACCGAAATCGGTAAAACATGTTGCTTCTAAGACCTTCCTTATGTAATCATCTTTTTTACCTACACATGTTTATGCAAATAAATAAATAATCTTTATCTTTATCTTTATCTTTATCTTTATCTTTATCAATAATAATTTCCTTGATTATTTTCAGATGCTCAAATTTCAGTGCACAAAATGTAGTGAAGTATATTTATGTGAGAAATGTTACTTGTACGACAAAGAGCTCACAGTTAGCGGGCATAAGAAAAGCCACGTGATTAATGAAGTTATAGATGGACAGGTGAGGAAAAATCACGTAAAATTTGCGCTAAGTCAGAGAATCGCATCATCGCATCATCATA
This sequence comes from Epirrhoe tristata, assembly GCA_951394285.1. Taxonomy (NCBI): domain Eukaryota; kingdom Metazoa; phylum Arthropoda; class Insecta; order Lepidoptera; family Geometridae; genus Epirrhoe; species Epirrhoe tristata. Next base: position 7,722,615 of record OX596154.1, read on the forward strand.
ACGCATCTGATTATGGCTGACGAGCCGATGGCAGATAAAAAAAGGAAGAAAAAAAAAAAAAAAGTCAGAGAATCCATGAAGGCCCTATTTAGTGCTACCTCATAAAGTGGGACATAAAGAGCAGGCAGATAATGAACTAGGTATCATTTAAAATCGTGAAAACAGTAACTTTTACAGACAAAACCAAAGGCAGACAGATGGTGAACCAAGTAGTTGACGACCTCTGTAGCGCAGTGGGCGAAGGCCCGCCTGCGACGCAGAAGGTTGCGTTGTCTCGGGTCTGGGTGTTTTCTATGTATAATATGTATGTATTTACAAACAAAAAGTATATAAGTAGTACATCAGTCATCCAGTACCCATAACACAAGCTTTGCTTACTTTGGGGCTAGATGATGCTGTGTGAAAAAGTCCAGCTTTATTTAGTATGAATTAAAATTGCGATTATTTCATAATATTTCTTTACTGCAACTTTTTCAGACAAAACCACAGCAATGCCTAAGCTTCATCAAAGGCATGAGACGTTTCTTCTTCTGCACGAAAACTAAGAAGCGTATCACGTGCAAGTCGAAGGGCAAAGAGACAGCGCGGAGAAAGGCAAAGCCGGCTATATTCACCTCTACTGTGGGCAAGGCTTCTGGGAACAGGGAGAATAATCCTACTCGTATGCTGCAGGATATAATAAACCAGTTGGAGATTCAGAACAAGTGAGTAGCTGTTTAATGCCCTTTTCACATCTCCGCCGCGAAACCAGGAGCGCGGATACGCTAAGACCGCCCGTTGTACTTCGCTTTAAATATTCTCCTGTATCTTTGCTTGCCTTTTTGTAATTTCCATGTGGTGTACAATAAAGAATTTTCTATCTTCTATCTATCTACGCTGTAATTTCGCCGCTATCTGTCGGTATGTAGAAGTGGCTCTAACGCATAGACTTAACTATAATTCTATCTCTTTCCGCCCGCGATTCCGTCGATCTGCTCAAATGCCTTTCACACCTCCGCTCCTTTTTCGTGGTTTCGCGTTGTTTTCGCACGAGTCTGTCAACGATCTCTGGGGCCTTAGCACTTATGCTGAATTGAACTTTGTTGCGTCGCAGCAAGAGTCGCTATTTATTTATTTTTTTCAAGAAGAGAGCCTTCTAAACTAGAACTTTCCTTTCCATTTCTTGTACAAAGCCACTTACCGTATGCAATTCGTAATTTATTTTCAACTAGCCGAAAAATAATAATTACTGATTTATTTACCCCTAAAATGTGCTAAGAGCTGTGTTGGTCGAATGGGGTTGTGCCTCGACTTTCAATCCGAAGGTCGTGGAATAAAAAGATAACTGCAAAAACACAACTTTACAGGAGAAGCAAAAAAAATGTTTTCGTTGATAACTTCACAACTTGTGCAAAATGGTGCGCATAGTACCTAGTGCGCAAAAAAAAGATGCGCAGAGTGCGAAATGTGGTGCACAAGGTGCGCAAAATGTCAAATGTACAAACTTCGTTCCAACCGAGTGTTCCACGACACTTACTACCTTTTTTATTTTCAGAGCTTTACGAGATCTCTCAGATCAGTTAAAAGAAGCGGCAGGTTCTACTGACGAGAACCTTAAAGTGAAGGTGGACGCACATTGGAACCACATCTCTACGCAAATCAACCGCCTTAAAGCTTTGAAGGTACCTAACAAGTTCGATTACATTTTGATTTTTAACGTGGATGGTTAGCAACGAAAGTTTATGAATATTCAAATCTTCTATAACTTCTGAAACTGTAGGCTTAAAATCAAACAAAATGAGCCTCTTTGAGGCGCACATAAATTCATTCACCACACTGGTTCGAAAGATGTGTGACACAACAAGAAAAAGTAGAACTTATGAAACAATTCAGAAACTTATTTATAAACAAAAAATAATGATTAACTGATTTAGTATTTATTTTCAGGATAACCTCACAAGTCAATCAGACTTACCTGCAGAGTCAATAACACCTGAAAAAAGTGACATACCTCAAGCTTTCGATCTATTTAGTCCCATTTTAACTGAAGATAAGCAGTCTAAAGGTAAGCTGCTATAACTGGCTCTATTCTACTCTAATCCACTTAATCTCTTTTTGTCCCACTCTAATCCATTAATGGATCTATTTCTACTTTTTGTTCCACTCTAATCCATCAATGGATTTAACTCGAACATGAGTTCCATTATAAATTGGAAGATGTTTTCAAGTCCAAAATCGCGCACTGTCCAAAATCCTCGAAACTAAGACATTCAGCCAATGTGTTCTTCCCATTCTTACTTATGGATCCGAAACATGGCCTCTCACAAATGAGCACATGCACACTATAAGAGTTGCTCAACGACAAACGATGGACCAAGGCGGTTACCGAGTGGTGGCCAAGAGATATGGCCACCGTGATATACATGACTGATATTCTACTTATATACTTTTTTGTTTGTAATAAATAAAATACATATATAACATTTGTCATTTGTGTTTTGTTCTATCCCCGCCACGGGACAAATATTTGTATGATCTACATAATATATTTGTCTCTGGTCTGGATGTTTCTATGTTATAATATGTATTTTATTTATTACAAACAAAAAAGTATATAAGTAGAATAGTACCCATAACACAAGCTCTGCTTACTTTGGGGCTAGATGATGCTGTGTGGAAAGTCCAGCATTATTTATTTATTATTTATTTGTCCCTTTTAATACCTTATTCTCAGTTACAGACACGAAAACCCAGCCTCGAGTGCTAAGCCTTGATTCTGGGAACTTCTCCGTGGTGTCCAAGAACGCGGACAGTCAGAATCTACTCACTATGTCAGGGGACGCATTGAGGCCTGTCGTAGTTCATACTTCTGACAGCATTTCTACAGTCTCTATGAATGATATCAGCAGTTGGTATAATGGTAAGTAAAGTATTTCAATACGCATGATGACAGTAATCAAGAATCGCCAGAATATTTAACTGATCTAATGAAATAAGATTCAATGATTGAGAAAAATGAATTTATTGTCCTAATAATGTCGAGATTATTAAATTATTTTAATTAAGGTCTTAGTACCTATCATCATCTCCCTGACCTTATCCCACGCTAAGTGGGGTCGGCACAACATGTCTTCTTCTTCCACTCACTCCTTTCACTCGTCAATTGTGCATCCACTCCTTTTACATTCATAACCTCTCTCACACAATCCAACCACTTCTTCTTCGGCCTTCCTCTTCTTTAGGTCTTAGTACCTATATTAAATAAAATTAAATAATGCTGGACTTTCCACACAGCATCATCTAGCCCCAAAGTAAGCAGAGCTTGTGATATGGGTACTAGGTGACTGATATACTACTTATATACTTTTTGTTTGTAAATGCATACATAGAATCACCCAGACCCGAGACAAATATTTGTAGAACATAGAAACATTGGTCCCGCCGCGGGGATCGAACCCGCAACCTTTTGCGTCGCAGTCGGGCCTTCGCCCACCGCGCTACAGAGGTCGAATTGTTATTTCATTGTTGAAGTTCAGCTTCGTTCTGCGCGGCTACAGTATTGATGAGTGACCACAAGCGGTAATAGCCAATGCCTTTTAGGGCACGTTATTGTTAGCCGGCTATCTCCAAATTTGATTTTAATCGAAATTCCTTCAGCCATTTCAGAGTCAAGAAGTAATATACAAATAATCTTAATTTCTGTGTGTAACTAGCTGTCCGTCGCGGTGTTACGCGCGATCCCTCGGGAAACCTTCACTTTCCCGGGATAAAATATAGCCTATGTTCATCAGGGAAAATGTAGGATTCTAATGGTGAAAGAATTTTTCAAATCGGTCTAGTAGTTTCGGAGCCTATTCGATTCAAACAAACAAACAAATCTTTCCTCTTTATAATATTAGGGTAAAATAGGGTAGATTAGTGTATAATTATGTAACACTCGTAAATAATAATTTCAAATTCACAGAACGGGATTCCCTAGCGCCAGACAAAAAACTCCCACTGTCCATAAATAATGACAAACTAAGGCCTCGTCCAAGCGTAGTAAAGCCTTCGCCAGACATCGCCGCTGAGCAGAAGTTTGCGGCAGATATGCGCAGTATGGAACACAGTAATGACAAAATGAAGGAATTGAACGCTGATTTAGATACCGTCTTAGATAGACTGCATCAGATACTAGCGAATAACTTCGCTATGGACGGTAAGTTTCTCTACATTATCTATTGAAGATAAGTTAAGAACCAATCACAGTGCAGGAATTGATCCGAATTTGACGTTTCTTGCACTGTGATTGGTTGCTGTCGGTCGATTACAAACCGAATGTATTCCGCTGTATTATGAATCAAGGCCCAGGGGCCGTATTCGCGTTCTTATTTTCGTTCGTTTGATGAATATTCGGATGTTTCCGATTTCAAGGGCCAATTTTTCGGTTTGGAATATTTGGTCCTAGGCTAGGACCGTGTTTTATCGTTGATCTTATCGACTGAATACAATGTAGCTCGTAGTAAGGGGGTTATTCCCGTTCGTTTTTTCGTTCGTCTGATGAATATTCGGATGCTTTTTACTACGATTTCTGACTTCAATGGACAATTTTAAAACGTTTAAACACGGTCCTAACCTAGGACCAAATATTCCAAACCGAAAAATTGGCCCTTGAAGTCAGAAATCGTAGTAAGAAACCAAATATTCATCAAACGAACGAAAAAGAGAACGCGAATACGGACCCTGATCATATTTAATTATTGATTTCCAGACTCGTGTTTCGACAACACACAACTACGTGAGACAGCGAACGAGATGGAAGGACTACTGGGGACGCTGATCCGAGGCGTGGAACAACGCGCTACGTTCAACGCGACGAAAGGCCACGTGTAGTATGTACATTAACTCACTAGTTATCTTTAGAGATATATTTTATTACAGGATTTTATCGCGTATTACCTTTATTATTTTTATTATTTCCCAACGTTTCGCGGGCGTTTCGTGGGACGTTTCGTGGGACGTTTCGTGGGACGTTTCCTGGGACGTTTCGTGGGACGTTTCATGGGACGTTTCGTGGGACGTTTCGTGGGACGTTTCATGGGACGTTTCGTGGGACGTTTCGTGGGACGTTTCGTGGGACGTTTCGTGGGACGTTTCGTGGACGATTGTTGTATTACAGCCGAAACGTCGGGAAATAATAAAGGTAATACGCGATAAAATCCTGTAATAAAATATATCTCTAAAGATGAATTGTGATCGCGAAAGTTTAAGAAAAACTCACTATTTCTTTCGCAGATATAGTAAGTTTTGTTTGTAATCCAGACCACGTTCACACCAAGCTACAAAACATGTAATCTACATGTCTACACTCTTTTCAGTTCTTTTGATCATGATTTTTACTGAGTTTGATAAAATAATCTATCCAAAAGTTTGATTGTATGAAACAGGCATCTATCTAATATAAAATATAATGTTCTGAAGTTCCGAGGTATGCATCTTGTTGGTGTGAACGTGGGGTGACGAATCTTTTGCCTCATTACTCTTACATTTATACACTTCGTCCCAACGGATCTAGGCATTCGTGAAGTTTGTGTGTGACCGCTTTTTCATACAAAATTGTGTTCTGCGCAAACAAACGATCCAGGGGACGAAGTGTACAAGCTCAGTAGTATGTTTCATGTAAAATTTTTGAAACTGTTAAAGCAATGCTTTTGATGCCGACTGTATGTGACATGGAATGCATTATATGAAAATAATATACGGACGCGGACCAAAGTGTCTAATTTTCTACTTATAAATTGTTTGATTTAATAGTGCTGTGCATTTTGTGTTGTGTTTATGTGCTCTTGATTATTTCTATTTTCTTTTTATCATTCCTTACTCTTAAATATTTTCATTGACTGTAAGACATGTTGTGACTTATGTTTAGATACTTTTGCCGTCCAAAGGTGCTCAAATTATGATCTGAATTAAAAACTTTTTAAGAAAAATAACATGCCATATATTTTATAAACATTTACATTATAAAAAGTCGCGTAGTTATAATAAATGTTAATTATAATTCGCTACATTTTTGTGCGTGTAACGATTTAATATAAGTGAAATTATACAGACATTATTATGTATCATTAGAAGTAAGCGTATGTATGTTAAAAATAGACATTGTTTATACATTTGAAAACATAGATTCGTATGACAGATCGTTACTTAAGTTCAGTTTAAGCTCTAATCAGTAATCAATAATATCAGCTTGAGTGAGCATTGCCTCAAGAATTGGTCGTAATTTAAAAGTAGTTTGAAGATTTCAAACATTGTTTATAACAAAAATGTATTTTATAATGTTTTCTGTCGCAAATCTAAACTATGTGAACTTATTTCCTTCTACAATAAATAAACTTGTGTGATATTGCATTGATAACTGTCATTTCACAGTTTAGTCGTAATCTACAAACTAAAACTTAAAAGTATTATACAAACATTATAAAAAAAACTTAAAAGCAATTAGATTGCCTCGGCACAACCTGATAGTACTTATAATAACAAAATTTATAAATTCATTGTATAAAATTATATTATTTTCATTTACAAATATAAAATGTATAAAAAGTTAAATTCTAGCTTATTATAATAAATATTTTAGAATAATTGGACGGAGTTTTATTTTCTAGCTAAGGTAAACTAAGATTAACTATACATTTGGGTTATGTTGCCATAGAGCAGGCGAAAATTTAATATCATGTTTTGAAAATATTACGAAATCATAGAATGCAAAACTAGAACGTAAAATATTTTTAGACCTTGAATATCCATTTACAACTTTTGACTGTAGAGTTGTAGACCTAGAAGAAACTAAGTTATTATATAAAATCAAATGAAAAAATATTTCAATTCAAGGCTCAAAAATGCTAAACGTTTTCCCGGCATAATCTAACAGGAATTAAAACACATTTTTTTTCACTATCTTTGACTCAAAGTGACACTGTTTCATACTTATAATTCACTCAATCAAAGTGGCGATGTGGTGACCATGCCTATCTTTATCTCAAACAAGTTTTGCGATAATAGACTATGTCCTCTTATCATAAGGTCTAGTTTCGTTTGCTGCTGTTGATGAGATATTTGCAGCAATGCGTCAGAAGGTGCTTCTCTTTCTCCGTGGATCCGTTTTGGTGGATAGCTGTGGGCCCACCACGTTCCCTCGTGTAGATATCTAGACCGTATTGCCCTAGAAATAGATACTAAATTCAAAATTCGGCATGTAAAAATCGGCTGGGTTCCTTACTATGTAACTGCGATGGCAAAAATCGCATTATTATCGCGAGTGCTGCCTTTACAGGACAATCCATACTATCCATACTAATATTATAAATATGAAAGTAACTCTGTCTGTCTGTCTGTTTGTTTGTTACGCTTTCACGCCCAAACCACTGAACAGATTAAGCTGAAGAAGAGAAGCTTTGGAATAAAGATTATACTCCAGGGACGGACATAGGCTACTTTTTTCTTTAAATATTTATAAGGGGGCGTGAAAATAAGGGTTGCAAGTTTGTATGGGAAAAAAAAAAAGTTGAGCTACCTGGGCGAGGTCATAAAGATGATGGGTGACTGCCACTTTTTGCTCTGATTTTGCATTGCAGATTTTTTGTTTTTTTTTCTCATTTTGCATGATAAATGTGCAAACACAGTGTAAACAAACGTTAGGTAACACTCCTGCACTTGAATCCTAATAATGCGCAGACGAAGCTGCGCGGGTCAGCTAGTCAAACATATTTCCTACGTAGCAGGTTTGAGATTACCTTGGTTTCATATTACCACTTTAGTTCCAGTGATTGCTACTTTATCGCAATGGCGCTAGTTCCGTTAGTTCACAATGAGCGATCAGCAATCTATTGCAAATTTTGTATCAGCCGGCGGATTCAAGTTTCAACGGTTTTATGCACTAAACATACCTTCTTCAGGGAACGTGATGTAAAAGGACACAATATCATCCGTGACGTTTTGCTGCACGTATTTCGACAGGCGTTTCTCGTCCACTCCGTTCTTGTGCAAAGTTGCCATGAAGTCCGCCAGGGGGCGCGACATTCGGAATTGGATCTCTAGTTCACGTCCTGCGAAAACTAGCGCTTCCTGTGAACAAAGAAAATTCTTCTTGCTCTTTTCTCACACTTTGTTGGGTAAGTACATTTTGACGATTGTGGAACAGTTAGTCATCTTTGAAGCTCTACAGGAATAATAGGATAGCTTTTTTTTAATGCATCCCAAAAAATCACCCTTAGGCCTTTACATCTATATTAGATGACTTATACAGCGTCAGGAGGCAATCCATGCCTACACTTACGGGACGCTGTAGTGCCTGGGACATTGTTTGAGATGGAATAGGCTTGCCCAACACCTAAGCCATCCTCTCAGCTTAATCAACCTGGCCCACAGGAAAGACAACGTCAATACGTGTGGAGCTGACTAAGCTGCGGGTTTCCTCACGATGTTTTCCTTCACCGTTAATAGCTCGTGTTATAGCGCATATAAATTTTACGAAACGAAAAATCCCAAAAATTCACCCATACTTATTATTATTAGTCCATTAGCATTATTGTCCATTAGCAAAAGAGATTAATTTGTCATTCATAGTATTTTACGCAAAATTAATAGTGTCAATTCAGATGCTACCGGTGCGTTTACAAAGACCATGTGTTTCGTCTTGTTTTGCTTCAGCTATGAAGAATATAAAATCTAAAACATCACGGTAATGATAACAAACCTGGTGAGTTATCGGCACAAGGCCGAAGAGTCTGGTGGCTTTGGTAGGTCCCCACTCCCCGCTGGCGCAGTCTGGTAGCGGTACCATCACCGTCTGAAGCTCCGCGCAGCAAATCTGAACGAAAAATGTATCCTTTCATCAAGACTATCTATCCAAACAAAAAAACTCATAAAAAGCGCATTAGACCTCAAAAGCTGCAGGTTGGTATCAGGTGCGCACGCGGCGGGAGCTTCTAACGAAGTGCGGCTGACGGGCGGTAATAAGACTTTCTGTCTGAGTTATAGCGAAGAGCCTACCTCTTTGATGCCGTGGTAGCCTCGTTAAAACTAACAGTTATTGTAGATATAGCACCTACCTACCCTTCTTGAATGTTTACTAGTTTTTTATTTTTTAAAGTGTGGTATTTTTCTACTGTAGGTACCTATTTATTTTTATTAAGTAAATAAATAATAAATAATGCTGGACATTTTCACACAGCATCATCTAGCCCCAAACTAAGCAAAGCTTGTACTATGGGAACCAGATAACTGATAGAATACTTATATACTTTTTGTTTGTAAATACATACATATTATACATAGAAACACCCAGACCCGAGACAAATATCTGTAGGTCATACAAACATTTGTCCCGCGGCGGGGATCGAACCCGCAACCTTCTGCGTCGCAGGCGGACCTTCGCCCGCTGCGCAACAGAGGTCGTCTCAGTACAGCAAGTACCCATATTGTTTTTTTTTTATTTGATCTCACTAGGTTAACTTAGATAATAGTACAATCTGTAATGTTAGCCTAAGTTCTAAAAAAATAAATGTCTAAATATCTTTCGCGATCCCAAACTTATTACTAAGACTCCGCACTATCTGTCTGTCCGTATCCTTTGAATCTTTAATGACATTAAAAAAAAATGGTGTCTTTTGCCTACTCTTGGTCGCGAAGGAACAGAAGTAGAATCACCTAGTTTTAAGACGTTTCAAAGTGATCCCAGCGGTCCTACTGAATAAATGCTTTTTGACTTTGACTTTGACTTTGACTTAATGACTGCAAAAATATTTAAGGGGTTAAATCTGCACTTCGATTTGCAACCCAATGTGTGCGGATCATACTGGACAGAATTTTCATGTATCGGCGCTGGCGCCGTCTGATACATGTCTCTGTTCTTGCTTTAAATAACCTTACCTTGAACTTGCAAACGCTCTTGAACTTCATAGGTTCTCCAGTGAGGTATTCCCTCGGAGTCACGGCGTTTGCGAATATATCGAGAAGGAAGGCGCCGCTACAAGGCGCGTGTACCCTGAACGACACCACGTTGCCTACCACTGACTGGAAACGAAAAAAAACATTTAAGAACTTTATTCAAAAAATACCCATTAATTACGAGTATGAGGACATTTGGAAGAACACAACTTGATACTTGGTTATTATTTTAAACATAGTGCTAGAAAATGTACCCTGCAGAGATTTTAAATATTCTTACATGATAATGGGTTGCCACGCTTATATTTTTTTAATTTGCCGCGATTTTTCAGGGTCTACTTTCATTTGCCAGACTCTAGCTTAGCCACTTTTTTAGTCAGGAACGACAATTTAACGTGCTAGGAGTACGGAAACACTCAGCTGAAAATGGCACCGGGTTAAACATTCCTCCTTGGTTTTATCAAGAGACGAAGGAGTGAGATAGGAAAGAGGAGAACAAAAGGACCCAGATATTTTCCGATTCACTACTGAACAACAAGTTACTTGAAACTGGCTGTCCAACTAAGCACATTTAGTACCTGCATAACAAATCTCTTGAGACTGACACCGTCGAAGCCATCTCCCTCCGTGTCGTAGAACTTGAGGTTGTAGTGGAAGATCAGCGAGCTCTGCATGTGTGCCGGCATGGCTATGCGCATAGTCGCCGCACCTGAGAACAGTTCATTTGAAAACGTTTTAGTTCGTGAACCAAGAAATAATTGTAGATATGGTCGATGTAGTATCCTTTTCAAGAGACTTTTACAGGTAATAAAGCTCGTCTTAAGTAAGGTAGTCAATTAAAAAAAAATAGCGGTCAATAATCCTGTGACGGCCTTTACCTACATGTTGGTAAATATTGGACGTAAGGATGATATAACTTAGAATAAGTCAAGACAGGCTTATTGACTTCAGAAAGGGTTTTAAAAGTCTTTCAAGTCTTCCTAAATCGTAAATTAGAAGTTATCCATATCGATTTGTAGTTAAAGGCAGACGCGTTTAAAGATTCACTCACCAGTGGAGTCAGTGAACATAACAGCCTTGGTATTCGGATCGCTGAAGTAAAGTCCGTATCGGAAGAACAGCGACCTCACGAAGGGCAGCTCTTCGAAGTCGTGGAGCGTGATTGGCGTCTTCAGGAGCTGCCAGTCGGGCTGCAGCGGGAAGAACTCGTAGATGAATTCGCGAGGGTCCGTCAGGAAGTAGTGGTCGTCGTATTCATATCTGGAAAATGGGAAAATGTGTCTGGATGTGGCTGTTTGTGCTCTAGTTCCTTGATGATGAGTAACTTGAAATTATCATCTTTAGCTCTTTGAAGTTAGGTGCAATAGTCGAGAGGTTTGGTAGAGTAAGCGAAGCGAGATAGCACAATTTTAGGCGTCATCAAAAACGGGTTCTGCGCAGCTACTTCAGATAGCTAAAGAACAATTGTGCGTATTATACAATGAATATAAGATGCTCAATCGGAGGCATGGGAAAAAATATTCTCTCTCGTTCTACTAATCAGAGTTTTGATTCGAGTGATAAGTACAAGAGTTCCTATTAAGGACGTTCTAAGTAAACATACAACATTCTACGTAACAGGTTGCAATCGTCGCTTAACAATTCTAAGAGTTCATTTTACATTTTCTAAAACGAAAATTGTATTGATGCCTGATAGGGACTCGAACCAACTTCCTTTGAATCGGATGACCTTCGGCTCAATTTACAGACATACGAATTACTCAGACTCTTAACTCTAACAGAACATGTTGATCCTTGTTAAACTAAGGGAGATAAGACTCACCTCAAACTATCACTCTTCCCTCGGTTCCCGGGCTTCGGAGCGTCCTTGGCGTTGACCAGATGCCTTGCACCCCAGTTGCACTGCACGAACCGCCAGGCACCGGCCACGTAGACCGCGTTCCAGGAGTTCCTGAAGCGGTTATCTTCGAACCGAACCCCTGGCTGGTAGCCTGCTGACTTGCTGTAGCCCTTGATGACCACGCAGTGGAGACCTGCGTAGCTGAAATAGAGAGTGAGTAGACTGATGAAGAGATGGGTTCCGAAGAATTTATTTTTCAGAATGACTAGAATGACTCTTGTATTCTTCTAGTTAAAAGAATCTTTGCAACTAAGAATTGTTCTGTTTTTGGTACATCATCTGCAGTTTAAAAAGTTTGCAAAAAACCAAATCAGTCATTGGCACTGCAGGTTTTCTTCGTCTACTCTGCTTGCTCAAGAAAATGAAATGACGTGAAAGAGTAGTTCAACCAAGGTCCATTCTTGTTTCTTTTTGGATTCATAAAGAATGTTCCTAACCTGCACAATCGCTTGAAAAGCACATGATAGCTCTCCGTCCCGTGTTTGATTCCTCTCAGAAGACCCAGAGGAGAGTCTCCCCGTAGATTATCATCAAACTGTATGTTGTTAAGATTCTTTACTGTGATCCATCTGAATATGGTTCGAGCCTTCTCGACATCGCTTGCACAGCGACCTACCAGTTGTCGTACTAGATCGGTGAAGGTTTTTTGGTCTTCTTGCGCTACCTGGAAAAAGAATATTGGTTAGAAACCTTTAGTTTTGAAATGGAGGGTATTGGCTCAATGAACCAATCCTCTCCCATCCTCTTATGTCCGATTCAATGAAAGAAAACGTCCTTTATTCTTCATAGTAGAAAGCAAACTATGCCTTCATTCCATGGGAAGCTGTACGTGCCTGAGACGTCATTGAGATATGGCATAGGACCTTCAAGCGACCATACTTTAAACCGAAGTATGATTGAATCAAACGCTGCGACAAAATTGAAATTGAAATACATTGTCATTAGGTACTAGTTAGGTGTAGGTACTTGATACTTTTTTTCTAACTCACCGAGATAGCAATCTTGTCTACATCAGTGAACTCAGCAGGATCAGTGTAGATGTGGAACTTGGACACCAGAGGCGGCTGTGGTTGCGGTGCCCTGGCAGGGTATGGAGGAGCGTCCTCTCCGTCCAAGTAGAGTGAGGAGCCAGCCATGTACTCCGACCGTCGCTCTTGGATCAACTCCATCATCTCGTGGCTTTGCTTCTCCACTAGTGCTGCTGTGGCCGCTCTGGAAAACGAGGTAATCGTTGATTCTATTTTCTTTCATATCTTTCTACACCATCACTAGACTAGACATTATAGTCATGACGGTATTTTGTACATATTTTTATTTGCGTTAATTGTTTAGTATTATTCTATCCTTTGTTTGAACTTACAGAGTCATAATCATTGTAAGCCACACCGTGGACCCTAAAATTTACGCATAAACCTGGACGACGATTAAGAATCTGGCCTGTTATAGCGTTAGATCTCGAAGATTGGCCTTTGTTTTGCATGTTAAAGCTATTTGCGATCATCTTTTTTGTGACCACGTAGAATACTTATCTGTTAATCATTATTATTGGCCAATCTATCTAGAATCAAACAATAAGAGCTCTATATAGATACCCCCATTACAAAATGTTTATCAATCTGAAACTATTAAAACCCCCACCTCTCATGTTCCAACATTTTCCGTGTAAGACTCTCCTTCTTCTTATCTCGACGCAGCGTCATATTCTTCTCCAAGTCTGCCCGTTCCTGCTGGTGTCGCAGCGTTAATGCGCCGATCTCAGAGTCTGGCCGTCTCTTCTTCACCTGCATCTCTTGCTGGAACCTGTTTGTGAGCCTCTCTAGTTCGCGTTCCCATTCATCCTGTAAAGATACATAAGTTGAAATCTTTGATTGAACATTTCTCGATTTATGTAGAGTGCATCAAAATGGAAAGAGAGATGTGACGTCATTTTATGATTGTATACGATTACCTGTATTTCCTCTCGTATTCTTCTGTTTTCCTCCTCTCGATGCTTCGAGAATTTTCTGTACAAATCGTCTTCTTCCTGTCGATGTTTCATTTCTAATTTTGTTTGTTCATCTCGATCCTGTAACAAGACAAAAATCTGATTATGCCATTCTACATTTTCTATTTCTACAAAAAAACTGTAGCTGACACCATCATCATCAGTCATCGATCATCCATGTGCCGTCTCTCCACTCTGCACTGCAGCCGCCGACTGAATTGAGCAGCGGCGCACCTAATATTTATTACCTCGGTGACACCCCCCGCGCCTCTCACCTCCTGCTCAAGGCGCGCTCTGATTGGGCGAAACGTTTTGTGCCCTGAACGTTTCCCATTGGTTATTCTAGATTTAGTTTCCTATAAATATAGTGCTTTTGGTAAAAATAAACATTCATAGTTCTGCAGTCAAAGCAGTTGTTTCTCTTCTCTCCAAACCTCCGACTACAATCTCTAGTTAGTAGGAAGACATATTAAGTACTACTACATTGGTGACCCCGGGAAAAGCACAGCCTTCCTGAAGATTTTATCATCATCACTGCGAAGAGAACAGAAGAATGAATCCTCCAACAGCAACGGAAGAATCCGCCATCGCCGCCGCCACCATTCCACAAGAAATAGCCGGGATTGCACTATCAATGCGAATCCCGCCTTTCTGGAGGGACAAGCCCCGACTATGGTTTTTCAGTTTTGAGGCTGCAACAAGCGAGCTACACAAAGGAGAGGTCCAGTTGGCGCAAATGGTTATCGCCAAACTTGAGAAACAAGATATTGAACAGATAGCCGACTTGCTTCTTCACCCGCCAACATCTGATCAATACACCGTGCTGAAGAACAGATTAATTTCAGCTTACGAAGAATCTGACAACCGCCAGTTACAAAAACTCCTGACCGAAGTTCAACTCGGCGACCAAAAGCCTACTCAGCTGCTTCGCAAAATGAGAAGTCTAGCTCGCGACAAAGTACCAGATTCGACGCTTCAATTAATGTGGACCAACCACCTGCCTCCACACATCCAATCTGTCCTGACAGTCAGCGACTCTTTCTCCACCAAGACATCACTTGAAGACCTCGCTTTATTAGCCGATAGAATGATAGAAACCTCAAGCTCACCACAAGTCTCAGCCGTTGAAGCCTCGTCATCACACGCCGACACGAAGTACCTCATCGAAGAAATCCGCAAATTATCAGTCGAAGTCGCCGCCCTCAAACAAAATCCCCATCATCAAGCTCAATACCGGCGTCCATTCTCCCGCGATAATCGCTCTCCAAGTCGCAACCTGTCAAGCCAACGTCAGCGAAGCCCATCGCCATCGCCTCATTGCTACTACCACCGAAGATTTGGGTCCGCAGCATTCCGTTGTACCACGCCATGCTCATATAACAAGAAAACCTCGGAAAACTAAAAAATACGCTGAATGAGGCGGAATCCAGCGTATCTGAAGTTTCATACCGCCTATTCGTCACCGACAGAAAAACAAATCTCCAATTCCTGATAGACACCGGCGCAAACATCTCCGTGTTACCTCCTGCCAAAGGACAAACACCCAAGCCACTGAACTTTCAACTCTACGCCGCCAACAACACAGTCATCCCTACATACGGAGAGAAAACACTAGAACTAGATTTACACCTACGACGACCATTCAAATGGACATTCATCGTTGCGAAAGTCAGTAAACCAATCATCGGTGCTGATTTTCTCAATCATCATCAGCTCATCGTCGATCTCAAAAACAGAAGACTCACGGACTCCATAACAAGACTGTCAACGAATTCATCAGTACAAGCCACGAACATACCTACAATACGCAGCATCGACGTTCAACAATCCTACCACGACATCCTAGCGGATTTTCCCGGAACTACAAGACTAACTGCAATGAATCTAACTACACTGCATAACGTTGAACATTACATCGAGACTACAGGACCACCGCTACACTGCAAGGCACGCCCCGTCCCACCTCACCGCTACGAACAAGTAAAAAAAGAATTTCAAAACATGATTGATCAAGGTCTATGCCGCCCAAGCAAAAGCCCTTGGTCGTCGCCTCTTCACATCGTACCTAAGAAAAATGGTGATCTACGTGTCTGCGGTGACTATAGAAGACTGAACGCCGTAACTACACCCGACCGTTACCCGATACCTCGAATCAAGGATTTTACCTACCAACTTTCAAACAAGTCCATCTTCAGCACTATCGATCTAAACCGAGCCTACCAACAGCTGAAAGTTCGAGAAGAAGACATCGAGAAGACTGCTATAATTACTCCAATGGGATTGTATGAGTTCCAGCGTATGTGTCCAGGCCTCAAAAATGCCGGCCAGACATTCCAGCGCTTCATCCACGAAGTTTTACGCGGACTCGACTTTGTCTACGCCTTCATCGACGATTTACTTATCGCTAGTACCGACGAAGAAACACATAAAACTCACCTACGCGCTGTACTACGACGATTAGAAGATAATGGCATTACCATAAACCCTTCAAAATGTATCTTCGGCCAGCAAGAAGTCAAGTTTCTTGGTTTCACAGTCAACAAAGAAGGAATCAAGCCGCCTACAGAAAAAGTCGCCGCAATATGTAGCTACGCTAAGCCCAAAACAATTGAAGAGCTCCGTCGTTTTCTGGGCATGGTTAACTTCTACCGCGAGCACATACCAAAAGCAGCTGAAATTCAAGGCCCACTTCACGCTTACCTACACAACGCGAAGAAAAAAGACCGTTCTCAAATAGAATGGAACGACGAGGCCACCAAATCTTTCGAAGCGAGCAAACTAGCGATTCAAAATGCAACTTTACTCGCGCACCCATCACATGAAGCGCCGATAGCTATCTTCAGCGACGCATCCGACCAATCAGCTGGCGCCGTACTACAACAATACATCGACGAAAAATGGCAACCACTTGGCTATTTTTCTAAGAAATTCTCCGACGCGCAACGTAACTACAGTACATTCGATCGAGAGCTACTAGCTATCTACATGGCAATCAAGCATTTTCGCAAAACATTCGAAGGACGGAATCTCATCGTGTACACCGATCACAAGCCGCTAACGTTCGTACTTCAAAAACCACCATCAGCTACAGAAACACCCCGTCGCACAAGACAGCTCATCTTCATCAGCGAGTTTACCACCGACATACGACACGTTAGCGGGAGCGATAACGTAGTCGCCGACGCACTCAGTCGCATACCTATCGCAACAATCACTTGCCCGACTTCAATAGATTATGACAAGATCGCCGAAGCGCAAGAAAGAGACAGAAATATCATCGAACGCCTCTCAAACCAAGAAAATTTAGATCTCCGTCAAGTTTTCATCCCCGGCTCACAAAAACCTATCTACTGCGAAATGTCAACGAACGTAGCCCGCCCCTACCTACCAGCTGAACATCGACGCGCCGCATTCGACTCACTTCACTCGATCAGCCATCCGGGAGTCAGAACAACCCGCAAGTTGGTCAGTCAGAAGTACTTTTGGCCATCGATGAACAGCGACGCAGGAACATGGGCGAAACAATGCCTACAATGTCAGCGGTGCAAAGTCCAGCGACATACAACAAGCAGCCTATCTACTTTTGCACCAGCTGACCGCTTCGAACACGTACATATCGACGTCGTCGGACCGCTACCTACTTCACCACAAGGACACCGATATCTCGTCACCATGATCGACCGAGCGACGAGATGGCCCGAAGCAATACCTACAGACGATACATCAGCTGAGACCGTAGCGAAAATAGTCTATGAACATTGGATTACTCGCTTCGGCTCACCAAAGTTCATAACCACCGACCAAGGCCGCAACTTCGAGAGCCGCCTATTCGCCAAGCTACTACACACTGTTGGGACTGAGAAGACGCGCACCACAGCTTATCACCCACAAGCAAACGGAATCGTAGAAAGATGGCACCGCTCACTCAAGACCGCACTTAAAGCTCGTTTGTCAGTACATACTACGTGGATTGACGAGCTACCTACAGTGCTTATGGGTTTACGTGCTGCCTCACGCTCTGACACTGGCGTTAGCGCAGCCGAACTTACCTACGGATGCAACCTACGCCTACCGTGTGATTTTTTCACTACTCCATCATCAGCTGAGCATCAGGACATGGACTCTGATTATGTTAGCCGACTACGCTCATCAATCAACGCCGTTCGTCCTAGTCAGCCTACAACATCACACGGAAACAAACGCCCCATCTTCGTTCACAAAGATTTACAAACCTGCGAACAAGTTTTCATTCGCCACGACGCCGTGAAGAAACCTCTCCAACCTACCTACGAAGGACCCTACAGAGTATTAGAAAGGAACAGCAAGACATTCAAGATACAACTACCCGAGCGAAGATCGGCAGTTGTATCTATCGACCGTCTCAAGCCTGCGTACACAGTCGACGAACGTAGCTACGATTCCTACCTACCCGAACCATCGCCCGAAAGTAGCTACGACGTCTATTTACATTTTCCTACATCATCGAGTCATTCACCAGCACCTCATCATCCATCAGAACCACCAGCGAGCAGCCAGGATTCACTGCCAGCTACAGCCACATCATCTCTTCCTCCGGCGATTCAAGACACAAGCACAACACCATGCCAAGCTCCACCATCTGCATCGATTCTGAAGACAACTCGGAGTGGACGCGTGGTCAAGCTTCCGGTACGCTTTCGCTAGGGAAGGAGCCATGTAGCTGACACCATCATCATCAGTCATCGATCATCCATGTGCCGTCTCTCCACTCTGCACTGCAGCCGCCGACTGAATTGAGCAGCGGCGCACCTAATATTTATTACCTCGGTGACACCCCCCGCGCCTCTCACCTCCTGCTCAAGGCGCGCTCTGATTGGGCGAAACGTTTTGTGCCCTGAACGTTTCCCATTGGTTATTCTAGATTTAGTTTCCTATAAATATAGTGCTTTTGGTAAAAATAAACATTCATAGTTCTGCAGTCAAAGCAGTTGTTTCTCTTCTCTCCAAACCTCCGACTACAATCTCTAGTTAGTAGGAAGACATATTAAGTACTACTACAAAACTAATTAGAGATAAAACTTATAAGTAGAAAAGCAAAATGTTTTTTATAGTAAGAAGGTAATTTATGTCGTTTATATAAACATGCGGTTTCTGGGTCCGTTAGGCTTAATTTGTGTTGACAGAGCTGATCAAATATCCGCTCGCTTTTTGTATGCTTATGGTCGGACATACCTACCTGAACAAACTAATTTATCGGAAAAATAAGCGCATATTTGTAATTGCCACTAGCGGCCACCCATCCGTATAACCGCGGAGAACGTCGCTTCTATAAAGAATGACTAAGCGATGCACGAGCGCTATAATATAGCATAATGAGTTAGTATTTATAGCGTTAATGTGAAACGCACCCATCCGACATCTTTTCTAATGGTAGTTACTGTCTCATGGTAGCCAATCATCTATCAACTATCATTAATCCAACTTATTCGTCGTGAATCATCTAGTGTCGCCACCTGTCGAAGGCAGATGAAAGTGAAACGTACGTTCAACCGGTCGGCGGCCTTTGCGGTTTTTACAACAGTGTTGTTAGATAGATCGAGATGTCGATCTATTGTCTTATGTTGCGGTTTTTGTCAGAATTGATTACTTTTTGCG
This sequence comes from Epirrhoe tristata, assembly GCA_951394285.1. Classification (NCBI taxonomy): domain Eukaryota; kingdom Metazoa; phylum Arthropoda; class Insecta; order Lepidoptera; family Geometridae; genus Epirrhoe; species Epirrhoe tristata. The sequence goes on from OX596154.1 coordinate 7,742,042, forward strand.
GGGTAGACGAAATGAGGTAGTAATTTAATCTTTAAATATCAGAAGTAGGATCGTCAGAATTATTTTGCGAATAGAATAGTTTAGAACCCAAAGTAGGCATGTAATTAATTAATATTCTTTGTTGAGGTAACAAAGTCTTTCAAAGGCATATAGGCGATAAATGCAAATTAATGAATCGCGAACTGAATTGCAAATTTTGTTTGAATTGTGTTTATGATATCACGTTTTATTGCCGAAAGATTAAGATCAATAGGTTACTTTGTATAAGTATTTGTGGATCTATTATTTGTCATGATTTATTCCAAAATCCATTTAAGATTTCGTTTAGGCCAATGAATGAGTCACGTAGTACCGCAAGGTGTTCTACTGCGCCCATAATCTCAAGTCGACTGAATGAATTCTCGCTCAACGTCAAGCGAAGTAAGTATGACGTAAATAGTCGCGCAGTGTTACAATAGGACTACATTATCATTACATACATAATGCGAGTTTTTATCATCGCGAGGGTCGACAGGCGAGGAATTTGTTTTTGTAGAATTTAATCGTACAGATAACGGTGTAGCATTATCGGCAGTAGCGCGCCTGCGGCCCGCCGACCGGTCGTGTCTCGCCTCTCGATATACCTATCAACATGCTAAAACTAGTTAGAGGAGCGCGCCGGCTCGTCCAATGCCGGCACAACAGCCACGCTACGGTCATCGGCTCAGAAATGAACCGCGCCGACCCTTATTTCCAAGAGAATAAGGCCAAAATGGACGAGCTTGTCGCCGAACTCCAACTGAAAACCAGCGAAGCGATCAAAGGAGGCACGGAGGTCGCCGTAAAGAGGCATACCGCGAGAGGAAAACTGCTTGTGAGGGACAGGATTAACCGGTTGATAGACGAAGGCAGCGACGTTTTGGAACTGAGCACGCTAGCCGCCAACGAGCTGTACAAGGGTCAGGTCCCCAGCGCCGGCATCGTCACTGCCGTCGGCAAAGTTCACGGCCACGACTGCATGATTGTCGCTAACGACTCAACCGTCAAAGGCGGAACTTACTTTCCCATCACTGTAAAGAAGCACTTGCGGGCGCAAGCGATTGCGCAAGAATGTAGACTGCCGTGCATTTATCTGGTCGACTCGGGTGGCGCGCACCTTCCCGACCAAGCCGATGTGTTCCCGGATAAAGAACATTTTGGAAGAATATTTTTTAACCAAGCCAACATGTCAGCGGAAGGCATCCCTCAAATATCAGTCGTTATGGGTTCGTGCACGGCTGGTGGTGCTTACATTCCTAGCATGTCAGATGAAAGTATCATTATCAAGAATCAGGGAACTATTTTCTTGGCTGGGCCACCACTACTGAAAGCCGCTACTGGCGAAACAGTTTCAGCCGAAGATTTGGGAGGGGCAGATTTACATTGTCGTCAGTCTGGAGTGACCGATCATTACGCACAAGACGACGAACACGCATTACATTTAGCAAGAAACGTTGTCTCTAATCTAAACTGGAACAATGAACAAAGAGCGAGGGTTCAAGCAGCGAAAGTTGATGAGCCTATACACGATGTAGATGATCTTCACGGTATTGTTGGAGCGAATCTACAGAGACCTTTTGATATCAGAGAAGTGGTTGCCAGAATCGTAGATGGAAGCAGGTTCCATGAGTTCAAGCAGCTTTACGGAGAATCGCTGGTATGTGGATTCGCAACTCTCTACGGTCATCCAGTCGGAATCATAGGAAACAACGGAGTGTTGCAATCTGAAGGTGCTTTGAAAGGATCTCATTTCATCCAACTGTGTGCCGCGAGGAAGATCCCGCTAGTGTTTTTGCAGAACATCAGCGGTTTCATGGTCGGTAGAGAAGCTGAAGCCGGTGGCATTGCAAAGAATGGAGCAAAGATGGTAACCGCCGTCAGTTGTTTCAAGGGTCCTAAAGTCACTGTTTTAGTTGGAGGCAGTTTTGGAGCTGGCAACTACGGAATGTGTGGTCGCGCGTACTCGCCTAGTTTCCTATACATGTGGCCAAACTCTAGGATATCTGTAATGGGTGGGCCTCAAGCCGCTACTGTGCTTTCAATGGTTGCGCAAGAGAAGGCCAAGAGAGAAGGCAGGCAATGGACGGCTGATGATGAGAAGAAAGTAAGAGCGCCTTTGGAGGAGCAGTTTGAAAGAGAAGGAAGACCTTACTACAGTACAGCACGACTTTGGGATGATGGAATAGTGGCTCCTAAAGACACAAGGAGAGTTATTGGACTCAGTTTATCGGCTGCTTTGAACGCTCCGTTCAGAGACAGTAAATTTGGAGTGTTCAGAATGTGATAAGTGCACGATAAAGTTGTTTTTAAACTGTTATTAAAATTTATTAATGCTGAGTGTTACCAACAGATTTGTTGGTTTTATTAATTTTATCAATAAGACGCTGTTGCTGATTTGAAATTACAAAATGGCCTCTTGTAATGTTTGTTATCTGATAAGGATTTGTAAGAAGAATATAATTTTAAGATTTTTAATACTTATGTTATCTTTCTAATAATAATTTGTTCAACACTATCACGATTCAAACAACCTACTCAAAAGTTATTTCTTTGACTCATTAATAATTCATTGCATGTGATCCCATGCTATTCAGGTCTAGTACAAAGCAAAGTCGCTACTTAGTAGGTACACATAAGTGAGATTCTTTCTTTTATTTGCAAATGTGACAAAATAGAGTAAAATTGCTAGATTATTTAGGGAAATATTAGGGTTTTTCCTTGAATAATTTGCTATTGCTATATTCGGATCCCATCCACTACAAATAGTGTGTGATGAAGACGAATGTTTGTTCGGTATCTGAATAAAGTCTTTTTGTAAATTATTCCGGAAAATAAAAAATGTTGGGAGTTATCTTTCCCATAATATAAGTTTTGCATCATTCGGGGCTAGATGGCGCTGTGTTAAAATTTCAATATACTTATTCTCAACACAATAGCACTGCAATACATTGTACCTGCTGTCGTTTCCACCATCATTTGAATCAGAACAATAGCAAACAGTTGTGTCATTAATATGCAAGTCGAATAAGTATCGTTGACCCCAGGAAGTTCAAGTTTAATTACATATTTCAATCTCTGCTAATATAAGGTAATATAGAGTCTAGAACATTTCAAACTTTATGAATATGTAGGTACTTATACCTACTTAGGTTAAAAATTTGTTTAAAAGATGGATGGACTGCGTAAAAGATGATATGGGATAACGAGCAGAGTGAAAGAAGAAATGTCGATCTCAGTAAAAGTCTAAGGCATCGCAGATTATGAAGTGAATACCTTCCTGTGTGAAATGAACGGATAAACAAAAGGTGCACGTGGCTGAGATGCGAATGCTGAGATGGATGTGTGGAGTGACGCGAATGGACAGAGTAAGGAATGAGTACATAAGAGGAAGTGTGAAAGTGGCGCCAGTGAATGAAAAGATGAGGAGCAACAGGCTAGCGTGGTATGGGCATGTAATGAGAAGGGGGGGAATGGGAAGAAGGTCATGTAACTAGGCGAGTGATTGGTATGAATGTTGATGGATTTATGAGTAGAGGTAGGCCAAAGAAAAGATGGATGGATTGTGTAAAGGATGACATGAGTAAGAAAAACCTAACTCTAATAATTTAACTAAAATCAAAACTTTTTCAAAATAAGATTCCATTGAATTTATAAAGCCAATTTGTAACAAACTATTACGATCAAAACACGTAGATATAAATTCTGAATTTCGAACGCATTCTAGCAAAATTTGAATATCCTCTAAAACACCACAGTCAACACAATTTAGCGATATTTTTTTCATGGGAAAAGCAATTTAATTTCTAAATGTCAAAATATTAATGGTATAGCTTGCGAGTCAGTCATAAGGTGTCCAAAGGGGTAATGGGATTAGAATATCACATTGAGTTTATGCTTTAGTCTCTAGTATCTAGTATCTATGGTACCTTTTTATTGCATTTAAGTCGTTAAGCCATGACGGAGGCCTTAAGGCGGTCTAAAAACTCCGTCACTAGAGTTGGCCACTGACTCATACAAACGAACGAACGATTGCATTCATAAAGGCCTACATGTCCACTCACTAAGCCATCAATACTGGATTTAAAGACCAAGTATGTGGTTTCTGTGTTTGCCCTCAGAAATTCTTTGGCATAAAATAGAAAATCTACATGTTGATTGCTCAGCATCTATTTGCTTCATGTTACGCTTTCCACGCGAGTTGTTTTTCACTAGCATTCCTCACAAGAAAATTCATTCTTGGACCGAGCAGTTACTATTAGCCGAGTTAATTGCCGATGTATATGGCACGGTGGTCGGTAGTCCGCTTTTCAAACGGTTTTTTAATGGTACTCTGTTAGTAGGTACCTACTATTGGTAATTATGATGGCAATCATAACATAATTATCTATGTGGAAACATCTGAGTTATGTTTGGTAGAGCCTAGAATAGAAAAGCTTGTATGGTCTGGATATAATTCTCTACCTTGTGTAGCAGAAATAGTTATTTCACAGGATAGTGAAGAATGATATAATTGAGCCGAGAGCTGGCACATTTTTGGCTCAAAGGATGCTGATCCTTGCCATCCAGCGTGGTAATGCCGCCAGTTTTTTGGGCACGCTTCCGACTGACAGTGACCTGGATAAGTTGAGCTATCTATAGATCGTTTCGAACGATCCTTAGATAGCTTAACTAATCCTGTTGTATTTTGTAAATATATGTAAATATGTAGTAGCTTAGTTTCTGTAGGTAAATAAAATTGAAGAAAATATAAGTACTTATTGGATGTAGGATTGAGCGAAATATTTCCATTTAAGATTATTAACACAGAAATAAACAACACCAATCATTCATGGTCCCACAAGATCTTTATTAGGAACCTACATCAAAGTCCTTTGAAGATGTTTAATGTTCATTTTATGAAAGAGCCTTATCTATCTTCAACAAATGACCAAATAAGTATAGGTTGGGACCCTTGAACACTCTACAAAACCAGTTTTTATGATCTTCAACATATGCTGTCTTAGTGCTCGGCATCTCCCCAATTTCCACCACCCACTATCAAAGGAAAACCAGTTAAGCATCTACATTTTTAAACAACAATAGACATTTTAGATCCGGAAATACGTGCTTTCTTAGCTTATAAAAATAACAATCTGACATTTTACTGACCAGAAAATATTATGTAACGTAAGCAATGCCTATTGTGTTGAGCATGCACCTTCGGAGAAAGCTGAGATATCAATCAACTGTTAGATAAAGAACGTACGGTACCGTAAGAATAAGTTCTACACAATTGTTCCTACTATGGTTTAACTTGCACTTCACGAGCACCTACATTTACATTGAAGAGCTTCATTTGTTTGATTGGCTCCCTCTCCATTGGAGCTTGACTATTTATTTGATGGATAAACTCTAAGAACGCTAGGCCCCAAACCATGTTTGTTGCCCTGGTTCTTCACGGCATTGGTCGCGAAGAAACAGAAGTAGAATCACCTAGTTTTAAGACTATTCTAAATTATCCTACTAAATAAATACTTTTCGACTTGACTTGACTTGAAAAAAATCTCCATGAAGCCATGGGATATCTAGTTCTCGATACGTAGGTAATAGAACAAACTGGTTCTATTGCCCTGATGTCTACATATGTACCACTGGTTATGGCCAATTCGAAGATTGCACAGGCAATCCTAGATCCTACTTGTAAAGGATACCAAACCAATAAACACACTTAGTTAAACTTGCTAGAATAGTGACAAGCTACTACAGTCGACGGCAAAAGCCAGTTAACAAATTAATGTAGAGTTACCTAAGTAATAATAACTTTCAAAGAATAGATAGAATAGAATAGAATGTCATTTATTGTAAAAACATAGGTAGGTATAAAGATGAATTTTTTTTTCGATAATCATTGAGATATGATTAATTGATTAGCCAAAAAACCTTCCTTCTTACTAAAATTTGAAATAGCCTATACAAACAAAAGACTTTATTTACAGAAACTAAGCTACTACATATTTATATATATTTACAAAATACAACAGGATTAGTCAAGCTATCTAAGGATCGTTAGAAACGATCTATAGATAGATACATAGATTACTCCAGGCTACGATCTGCATACATTCCGCTGCTTATTATAAAAACGTAAAACCTTGGTTGAACCCCATGTTGACACATGTCAAAACAAAACAGTTACCATAAAAAAGCGTTCTATGTACGAGCATTTAAAGATCGTTTTTCTAGGGACAGTTTTTTGGTTAGACTTGGTCTAAACTCGGCTCATTTTCTTGTAATAAGCCCCTCCAAGTTTTAACCAAATCGATCCTACATAAGCAGTAGAGTAGAGGCGTGATTGAAACACAAACATACAAACTTTTGTAATGCTGACGTGACATAATACATATTTGAGAGGTGAAGATACTTGACATTTGCAGAATATACTGTTAATACAGTTTACAGTTAGTTGCCATTAATAAAAAGATGAAGAGGAAGAAGGAATAAAGAGAAGAAGCCGGGGAGTGAAGTAAAACCAGAAGAAACCAAGAAGTGAAGTGATAGAGAAGATGAAGAAGAATGACCTAAGATGTTACCGATTGGGCGGTATAGTCGCTCAGCGACAGAGCCCTTTTCTTTTATGTTTAGATAAATAAATAATAATGCTGACTGTCAGATCTAGAGGTATTTATAACGAGGTTTTTAGTAACGCTAACGAGGTTGTAAGTATTGGTCTGCGGAAAGTGTATACAGGCAAACACTCCTGATTGCAATTTATGTGATGTTGCTCAATTGCAACTAATTCCTACGTTGGTAGTTGGCATAAACAATTAAACAGGTTCAGTTTATTAATAAAATGTTCTGCTAACGAGGATGCGGCCTTACTCAAGGGTTTCATTCAAAGTAACTTGAGAACATTCGTTTATATCTTAGTACTTATCTTAGTAATGGCGCAAAGGATCTTGAGTTTATTGATCTGTGAGATGTATCCTACTTCGTTTTTTTTATGATGCAATTTTCTTATCTAGTTATTTTACTACTTGTAATCAAATAGTTAACTTAGACCATTCGTTTCTTTGGGTGGAACTAGTATAAGTTCGGATGGGGGCGTTGGTGCCTGCGACACAGTTTTACAAAATACTTCTGCAGGTATCATCGTTTCCACTGTATACATAAGCCACTGTTACTGTCCCTGAATAAACTTGAAACTAAAAAAAATAAAAATTTAGAAAGTCACAACGCAGTTGGCAACACCACTCTTTTAAAAATATTATTTTGCCATCATAAGTATTTTTCGTATTTTTCTTATTACAAGTCACACCGTAACATTAACTGGGCCCATAACCATAACAATAGCATGTCCACTTTACGAAAGGAGGAAGAAGTAATTCGTCCCGACAGGTAGAGTGCACATCCACAGGTAAGTAACAGCTAGATGCATCCTGCGGAAGTCATGATGCGCCAGTTCCTCTTATCCGGCTACAGATCTAGCTGACATTTAATTTTACAACTAGTTGTGCCTGTAACTTCGTTCGTGTGGGCACATTCGTTTTCCCGGTTTTCCCGCGTGAATCCCAATCCCGAGGGAATTGCGGGATAAAAGGTAGCCTATATTATGTTGCCTTCCCGATCCCGTGGGAATTCCACGATGAAAGGTACCTAGCCTACCTATGTTGCCTAACCTCCTCTTTATAGATTTGCTTTTAAAAATGATGCAGATAAGCTATAAAAAATATGGAGGTACCTACATATTTATCTAAAAGGTATTTATACGTATGTCTTTATATTCCAATAGGTATTTATTTTACGAGTATCTCGACATGAATATGTTTCACTACCTTACATCATTTGACCCAACAAATTCGATCCGAGAATGCATAACATCTTACGAGATGAAACCCAATGAACCGCACAAAAATGCGGTTAATACCACGATGACCATATCATATCGTTTCCCTTTAGTGCAGCCCGGACACTTTACAAAATATTATTTAAGAAAACGCTGTGGTAAGTAAATGTGTGAAAGATGACATGTGTAAAAAGGTAGTGAGTCCTGAGATCTCGGCTGATAGAGGGGAATGGAAGAGGAATACATTTTGTGCCCACATAAACTGGGACATGGGCAGGAAGGATCCGGGCGGGACCAAAAAAACGTGCCCTCCAAAGTAATAATAAATAATAATAATAAAAAGCTTTATTGGAAAACCTTATAGAACTAATTACAATGCATTCCATGTACGCAGCTTAGGTGCTAGTAAGGAAGTGTTCAGTTGATAATGCTACTATATAGCGGTAGCCCATCAACTTTTGTGAACGCACAGAGCGTTGTTTGACTAAGCAAGACTGTACGATCAAGAACGACTATGTAATGTTATTGTACACGTATGGTGTCTGTCTACGCGCTCCTCGTTCGTGAAAAAAAACCTTAATTTAATTATAGGCTTTATTTACACAGCGTCAGGAGGCAGGGACGCAACCCATGCCTACACTGTAGTGCCGTGGATTTGTTTGAGATGGATAGATATTGATGCGTTTGTAAGAACGCAATCGAGAACTCGAGAGGGGGGAGGGGTGAGATTGGCGCGAAACCAGGAGTGTCCATTGATAGAATATGAAGTCCATTCTATCTGTAGGTATTATTAGATACTTTATCTGTAAGTACATGGTCGATCTGTTACGTTCAGTTGCACAATTCAGCTCGGATCTTAATTAACTTTCTATCGATCGAGTCAACGAACCAGTTGTAGTCTTTTGACGAACGTGCGAAGACTTTGCTATATTGATTGTAATGAGAAAGTTTGTGTTTTGATGTACTTACTCGAAATTAAAAAAAAACACCTAGGTACCTACATAGTTCTGATTATCTTCTATGTCGTGGACAACTGAAACTACGAGTGCCGTAGCTACCACTACTACAACACCCACACCCGGAATGAAATATCGGCAGATTATGCAAAATTTATCCCACCACGAGACGAGAACTGAACTCGCATCTCATCCGTTTCATTCAAGAACTCGTCCACCACGCCCGCGCCACTTCGAAAGTCTTTCTTGAAGCAAACTCAATTTATGACCTATTTCTTCCTCTACTTTTGCTTCGTGAAAGAAATCACGTTCGAGTAGTAGAGAATAATATAATTGGATTTGAGAAGGTATTGTAACTGTGTTCATTTGTCATGGTGTCAGCGAGCTTTTTAATCATTCTTTTGTTTTTGCTTGTTAAAAGTTAATGTTAGTATTTCATCAACTAATTAAAACTTTAATATTGTAAGGGCCTAATGCATATTGTATTCATTAGGACGACTTAATTCACATGGTTTTTCATTGGTTCAACATTTTTCAATTTTTAGTAAATACTAGCTACTGCGCGCGTCTTAGCCCGCGTGGTACCAACATTTTGAATAGCCTATATAATATTCCAGGTCACTATCTACGCCTATTCCAAGTTTCATCAAAATCGGTGTACTGGTTTAGGCGTGATTGAAACACAAACATACAAACATCTGAACAAACTCACAAGCTTTAAGCTTTATTATACGAGTATTAGTGGGATATTATTATCAGAAATAAATTTCGATCAGCGTAAATGTCAGCATAAAACATTTTTGCAATAAAACTTGTCCTAGGTATAAGTGAAATTTCTTAACGCAATAAATATGGTGAGACAAGTACCTACCTACTAAGCGGTGGTTGCTGTTTTTCACAACTTTCGATTGAAACTGGGTGTTTCTATGTATAATATGTATATATTTACAAACTAAAAGTATACAAGTAGTATATCAGTTATTCTAGTACCCATAACACAAGCTCTGCTTACTCGACGACCTCTGTGGCGCAGTGGGCAAAGGTCCGCCTGCGACTCAGAAGGTTGCGGGTTCGATCCCCGCCGCGGGACAAATGTTTGTATGACCTACAGATATTTGTCTCGGGTCTGGGTGTTTCTATGTATAATATGTATGTATTTACAAACAAAAAGTATATAAGTAGTATATCAGTCATGTAGTACCCATAACACAAGCTCTGCTTACTTTGGGACTAGATGATGCTGTGTGAAAAGTCCAGCATTATTTATTATTTATTTATTTATATAGAGGTGATCGACGATGATCCCCGCCTCGGGACAAATGTTTGTATGACCTACAGATATTTGTCTTGGGTCTGGGTGTTTCTATGTATAATATGTATGTATTTACAAACAAAAAGTATATAAGTATTCTATCTTTTATCCGGTTCCCATAGTACAAGCTTTGCATAGTACATTTTCACACAGCATCATCTAGCCCCAAACTAATTTGGGGCTAGATGATGCTGTGTGAAAAGGTCCAGCATTATTAATAATATTATTTGATCGGAGTTTAGGTATTGTGGCCCGGATCATGTATAAAACAATCGTAGCCAAATAAGACCATGAAAACAAAAGTTACTAAGTTGTAGCCATGACATCATAATGATAACGAATCGACAGAAAACACCAAATTAAGCTCGATGAGTAACCCCGACCCATTTCCTTTGAAAATGTACATAAATGGCAGTCATAAAACAGTGCTAGTGCCAAAGATGGTGGGATTACATCATGTTCTCTATCAAACTGGGCAATTGGGCTGGGCGCCAGCAAAAATGCTGTATGACTTGCAAACAAGGTAACTCTACTCGGACAAGTTCTATACCTTGTATTTAGTACTAAAGTAATAAAGTATGTTCTTTACTTGGTCGGCTTTACTTATATCTAACTGAGTATCTATGTAGGTACATGTGGCATTCGGCATTGAGACTTAGAAATTCCGGCGACGAATTTCGTTGAGCACGATTTGGTGCACGAACTAAGTAACGTGTTACTGTTTAATCTCAAGGTTAGGTAAGCTGTGAATATTCATGTTGTTCTAGTAGAGGTATCTATAGGTTTCTTTCAAAAAATACAAATTATTAGAAACGAATAAAAGAGACTCGAAATGCTGAATTTCGCGGAGACGCTAAGTCTAGTTATATCGACACAAACTAAGGTCGAACTAACTGTAGTTAGTAATGCCACGGCTACTCTACGATGTCAAGTGACTGTTGGTACTATAATCGTGATAATTGCCAGCCGATGACGTTCACTTAGCTACGGTTAGCCGGCAAACGGCCGACATGGCTCGATTACGTTTCCTACAGCATTAGCATGTGCTAGCTTTTGTACTGGACATGCGTAGGTAGTTAAAGGTGCCACTAAATAAGCCCATAAGGTTGTGTCGTGGTAAGGTCATGTCATGAGAAGGGAAGAGCGTCAGGCGACGAGAAGAATGTTATGTTTGAATGAGAGATATAGCTGAAAAGGTAGTCCAAAGAAAAGATGGATTTGTGAGTAAGATGATGTGGGTAAGGAAGGAGTGAATGTTGAGATGATGGCTGATAGAGAAGAGTAGAAGAGAAAAATCTGTTGTGTCGGCCCCAAATAAAAGTGGGATAAGACCAAGGAGATATGACGATAGAAGTATTTTCTGTGCGGTGATAGTTTCTGTTAAAATCCGTAATCTTTAGTGTCGCAAGTACCGACTCTAGCTACTAAGCGGTGAAACCAGCCATTACACAAATAAGTAAAAATGCGAATCACCCACATCGTACTTCCTACATAATTGCAACAAGGTTTATTTATTCAACGGGAAACAGTTAAAATGGCATCGCTTTTAGATGTTTAGCGAACGTGTAGGAAACTCGTAGGTAGTATTGGGAAATCTATGGCGCCACCGGGTAGGTTAATCTGACGGATTAATCGCCTGATTATTCCTTTTGCATCTATGAGAACCATTTGCTGATGTCATCCAGTAAATAAATAAAACATGTGTTGCGGGCGAATTCTGGACAAAAATACAACCACAAAAGAATAGTAAGTACTTAAGTATAAAATATGACGTGTTGAGATGACGTCTGATAGATCGGAGTGGAAGAGAAAAACCTGTTGTACTGGCCTCACATAAAAGTGGGATAAGAGCAGGGAGATGATGATAAGAATATGGCAGAAATATATGTTTTTTTTACCTATCAATGTAGGTTGGTATTATTGTGTATATCAAACTTGAACATCTCTGGACTAAGAGTCCCGGACCTTCGCCTATGGCGTATTGTGAATCGTTAAATTTAACGATAATCTTATAGTGACAATGAAGCGAATACGATGTATATATTTCAATATGAATGGAGCCAACAAATTCAATGTACCTAAATCATCACCACCATAAAATACACCCATACAATCAACAATGCGCGAAGTGTTCGTAAATCTGCGCATGCGCACAGCCATGAGAATAACGGTATAACTGTTCATTGAACAGGTAAATGACGTTTAGCTTTTTGTTTGTTTAACTGCAAAGATGGTACGACTTGCCTACCTAACACAAATCTCTTGGATAGAGCTATGCTGGAGAAAATATTACGTTGCGCTATAAGAATAAATTTAGAATAACGACATTAAACTCTGCTTACTTTAGGGCTAGATAATGCTGTGTGAAAAGTCCAGCATTATTTATTTATTTATTATTATAAACTAAAAACAAGATTTATATTAGAAGCTTTTATTAGACTTTTTGGGAGTATATTTTATTGTGAAAATTTAAACCAATATTCATATTTAAATTAAAATTAAAGCTTTTCTAAAACTTTAAATTCGAAAAGCTTAAAAGAATTAGATTAGCTTTCGTTCAGAAATATGTATATTGTGTTGAATAAAAAAACTATGTATATTGTGTTGAATAAAAAAACATTAGTACCTACATACAGACGTGAGAATTCATTCTAAGAAAGATTACGGGGCCAGCAGTACTTTTAAATTTGATATTGTTTGTAATTTAACGGTAATTTTTATTTCGTCATGGTTTTTTATAGGACTGTGGTCAAATTGGATGTTGAATTGGGTCACTGGGAAGTTGGTACACATTGCCAATTACTTACCAGATAGGTACGTGTTATTTTGTATATCTTGATTGTATAGTAGCTAAACGCAAAAATCAAATTGATGAATTCCGTTGAATTTCATTATAAACGTTGCTTGATATTTCTTAGCGTTTTTCTTTAGCGTCTATAATATCTATCCGTATCTCTCAATTTTTTTATGTTTTTCGACTATAATACATTTGGTAGGTATTAATTGAAGATTGTGTCATTACTGGTTGATTTATCTGAAAAGTGATTAAGTTAAAAACAAGATTAGATCAATTCGCATGTTCGGTAAAGCGTTTAATAATAGGTTTAGTTGAAGCAATCAGAAATTTACGTTCATATGAGCATAAATGTATGAATTATGTATGATCGTTACTGTGTCTTCAATTGGTAATCTCACTTTTACCACTTTCGCTTGTCCATTTGTCATTCTGCGTGATGAATGTTCTAGATGTTTTCTAATTTATTTACGTTTTACTTAAGATATCGAATTAATTTAGTAATCATCGAACTATTAATAATATATAAGTACTTAGAGATTAATAAAATAACTATTTTGTTATGTATAAATAAACACCACATGGACATGAGCCGTGTTGGTCGAATGGGGTTGTGCCTCGACTTTCAATCCGAAGGTCGTGTGTTTGAAACCCGAAAACACAAGAACACAATTTTGTATGAAAATGCGTTCACTGCGCAGACAAACGGCTAACTTCACAAATGCCTAGATCCGTTGGAAGAACTGTACCTACATAGGTCAAAACGTCACAGTGCGAAGTACGCAGACGCAAAACAGTCCATAGATTGTTACACTGTTAGTACTAGGATTTTATTATTTGACAATAATTTCAAAGTTGAAACTTCGTTCTAACCGAGTGTTCCACGGAGGTTCAAATCAAATATTTTTATTTGGAACAAAAACACATGCGAGTAAAATACAATAGGGAATCGTTGACTACTGCAAAAGTTAGGAAACTGAGAAGCAGAGTCAGCGCTCTCCTCCAGACAAGAGAGGGATCAAGTTCCAACTTAAATGAGTAAGTTATTACAAATTAAACTTAAACCAATTACTAAATAATAAAGAAGCTAAATATTATCCTGTAAGTAATATTAAAGAATACAACAAAATGAGAAGAGGTTCCACGACACTCGCATACTATTTTCAGTTTATACCTAGTACCTATGTTATGCAAAGTCGGGTGATAGATTGATTAATATTTGTTTAATTAATTCTATTTTTGACACATTTTACTTCCAAGACATATCCCATTCTTCTAAACATTCCATAATTGTATTTCCTAAACAATTTATTCTCGTCATGAAGATACCGCAACCCATTGTTGTGAATCTGTAGATTATACTTCCGTGACTTGCTACTCGTATCTCTCTCCAACATCTGGTTATTATACTAGGAGGAAACGAGACATAATGTTTATGACGATGCAAAATGTTCGGAAAGTAAAAGTCTGATGATTCTATACTTGCTCTCTTTAGTTTAAGTACCTACATCAGTTAGCGGTTCATACCGCAGACTACCACAATGGTACAATATACCCTGGACACTGTAAAAACCTTCGCTCCGAGCCATGTTACATATTTGTACTAACGATTTACTATTGTGAATCGTCAGTTTGAACAGGGAATATTCATCAAACGAACGAAAAAATAACGGGAATAACCCTCTGGCATTACTAATCATGTGCCGCGGTAGGTACTTGATATAAAATGTATGTAAGTACTTAATTTCCTTCCGATCAGGAAGTCTATAATTTCCAAATACCTAATGCCATTAGTCGCAGGTGCATGGAGTCTAAGCGCTATCTGTCGTTTCGATTTCTATTCTAGTTCGATTTATAAGTCAAACATTGAAGTCGGTTTTCTATTAATTTTTAAAACGTAATTATCTATACTTAGTAGTACTTATGTATTATGAAAAGTATTGTTACCCAGATTTATCAGACTATATAGACGGTAGTTTATACACAGAGCTCCTGACCTCAACACTAATAAAGGACTAACCACAATAATAACAATATACTCCTACACCAAGATAAGTTCAGGCATTTAAATAATTATGTTGCTTAGTTACGTGGTAATTCGAATTGCAATTCGATTATTACCCGACTAAAATTTTCAAATACGATTATGTTGTACGTGGTTGTATCAACGCGTAGCATATTTATGGCATTTTTATACATTAAAAGTAATTGTCTGTTTATAACCTTTTCACGGTCAAACCACTGAACAGATTAGGCTGAAAATTGGCATGGATAAAGGTTGTATCCTAGGGAAGGAATAGTCTACTTATTATCACAAAAAAATGAAATAATTCCAAGAGACCGCGAGTGATACTGCGGCCGCGAGCTAGTATAATATTGTTGTGCACACAGCGACACAATACAAGTCGCGTTATGAATGGGTCGACAAACCTGCAGGACGGCCTTGCGCCTACGCATCGTGTAGTGCAACCTGACACCGACTGCGCTTGCGCATTACAATGTCTACGTACCGTGATCTATCTGCGCAGTTACGAAACTTAACAGGATCACCAAACGCAGTTTAATAAAGGATTCCTTCATGCATATTTTCCCGACTGCCAAAAAGGGTTATGTTTTTGTAAAATCTCAGACTGCAATGACGCGACGTTTAAAAGAAGTAAGTAGAACTTTAATACCCTAGATTCACACCAAGAAAGAAGTTGTATAGGTACCTTGGAACTTAAAAAAATGCTTTATTGAATGACTGTATTTTTTTTACAACTCTCTACGCTACGCAATTGCATTGATGAATGAAAACAACGAACTAGATATGCGAAATAACACGCAACACGCTCAACGGATCCAGTCTTTTGTGAAATTAGCCTGTTCGATGCGCAGTGGACGGTTTTATTATTAAGAAATGAAAAGTCTTATCAAAATATTCGATTCCGACAGGATTCGAACCCGCAACGATCAGACGATTCTCCTAAAGCCGGAGTGCCTTACCATTCGGCCACAGAATCCATGTCGGACAATGAGCATGAGTTCTCTAAGTGAAACATGAAGATGGCGTTACCGAATTGGAACCGGCAATCTACGGTGCCCTCCGAAACACGGAAGAGCTAGTCAGTTGATAACCACACTAGCGGTCACCCATCCCATTAACCATTTAGAGCATTGCTTAACTTCGATGATCTATCAAGAACGACTAAGCAAGCTACGCCACGAGTAATATGGTGAATATAGCTTAATATTATTATTCAGAAATCATTGGCCGCTCCAGAAAGCCTGCGTCTCTAGCGATGAATGTAACTTCCATATCAATAGGACTGCAGGTCCGGTTTTCACTGGCAAGTCTCTGAGGAAAGGATGAAAGGGTGTGGCCACAGTGTGAGCCTACAGCGATGTCCCTTTATATGAAAAAATATTTTCTGGCCGCGGCTTCACGTGCTACCAACCTTTATACTCGTAATTGGCTATTTTAATTGGCTCGTAATTGGCTATTGCTGTTCGAGACTTATCTACACTTATTATAGTTTCATCCAAATTAGTACCTACATGCAGATTAGTAAACTTTCCAAATTGTAATATTAAAATCTTTTTAGTTTCAGAGTGATAGAGCATTATTTCTCGCCGGACGTAAAAATTTAAATATTTGTTTGAAAATTCTCGCCGGACATAAAAAAAACGCTGGCCTCTCGCACTACAACCACACCACAATTCATGCAACGCTCATCCACCCTACTAGGTCATAATCATGTTTAATTCAACTCGTGCGCCTGCGCCGACCGCTGCAGGATTCCGAAATGTGTATAATAAGTTCTTGCTTGTTCAGATTTGTCTTTAATTCAACTATACAGGCACAGGCCAGTAA
Source organism: Epirrhoe tristata (assembly GCA_951394285.1). NCBI lineage: Eukaryota > Metazoa > Arthropoda > Insecta > Lepidoptera > Geometridae > Epirrhoe > Epirrhoe tristata. The sequence continues at coordinate 7,758,797 of OX596154.1, forward strand.
TTTGTAGGATATATGGTTAGTTATAGGAAGGTTATTGTGGGAAGTATCGTCTTTCCTGTGGGCCAGGCTGATTAAGCTGAGAGGATGGTTTAGGTGCTGTGCAAGCCTATTCCATCTCAAACAATGTCCCAGGCACTACAGCGTCCCGTTAAGTGTAGGCATAGGTTGCCTCCTGACGCTGTATAAATCATCTAATATAGATGTAAAGGCCTAAGTTTATATACCTAATATATAATAATGTAAGTAATTATTTTGCAAGTATTTTCGAGTGCGTTGATATCTTTTGTATGGGGAAATGGAATAAAGCGCCTACCTACTTTCACCTGAAGAATATAATATCCTTTCGTCATCTTATTAGGAGATATCGGTGAACATACATAAACGAAAACATACACAGCGCCGAACATAGAACCTCCTTTTTAAAACCTACATGTTATCCGAACATCTTACTACGATAAAAATAATTTATTTAATAGGTCTTAGGTAAACCTTTTACCAACCGCCGAAGGAGGATTGAATCACACTCATCACGTCGTTAAATCCGAAGAAAGTTCAAACAGTCATTACATCATTCTGGTACAAAGTTCATACACTAAAGGCCCTATTAACGGATGCTTGAGTTGTATTGTAACCTTAATGTTTGGTCAAATATCTAAAGGTTCTCTCACTTCAAAAGGCTATATCTAATCATAATGTATTTACTTGTAACGTGTGTAATACTCACTTCTACAAAAATCTAAATGAATAATATAAATAAATAATGCTGGACTTTTCACACAGCATCATCTAGCCCCAATCTAAGCAAAGCTTGTACGGAACCAGATAACTGATATACAACTTACATACTTTTTGTTTGTAATTACATACATGTTATACATAGAAATACCCAGACCCGAGATAAATATTTGCAGATAATACAAACATTTATCCCGCGGTGGGGATCGAACCCGCAACCTTTTGCGTCCTAAGCGGGCTTTCACCCACTGCGCCACAGAGGTCGTCAAATATACGTAAAGATCATGCGTGAATGCCTAGATTACTGACAATGCCTTGAGGAAACAGGGGGGTTATTCGCGTTCGTTTTCTCATTCGTTCGATGAATATTCGGATGCTTCTTTCTACGAGCTACATTGTATTCAGTCGATAAGATCAACGATAAAACACGGTTCTAACCTAGGACCAAATATTCCAAACCGAAAAATTGGCCCTTGAAGTCGGAAATCGTAGCAAGAAACATCCGAATATTCATCAAACGAACGAAAACAAGAACGCGAATACGGCCCCAGGCTTTGGATGTTTTGAGTATTTATCAGTATTAATCGCAAGATATATAATATAGATAAAGAAATGATTTATTTAATTATTTAACATTCGTTCATCGTCGTGTAGTGTAGTGATCTTTAACTATGAGCTATGGTGTGTTGGTGAACAGTGGTTCGAAATGCGTTCACAGAGCAACAGTATCAGCAATTACAAAACAATACTGTTGTAATAAGAAGTGCTCCCACCTCACAACAATGGTTACATCACTCAGGAAAGCTTCCCAGGTGACAAATAGGAAATTATCAACTGGTGAAATGATGGTGAATTTTGAATACGGCTATAAATTTTTAAATATTGCTTATCTTTTGGTAAGTAAGGCACTTCTATTTTAATTAGTCAAATTAAAAAAAAGGAAATAGACAAAATCTTTTTTTTTTGAGTTGTATCTTTTAGTATTATCACTGGATTTCATTTATTATAAAAAATTTCATTGTTGTACAGCGTAAAACGTAAAAGTTCTATGTGTCAGGGATACGTTCCTACGTGAATAATATATAGCACTAGATCGCGGGACAAGATTGACGTCGTCTTTCCTCTGGGCCAGGCTGATCAAGCTGAGAGGATGGTTTAGGTGTTGGGCAAGCCTATTCCATCTCAAACAATGTCCCAGGCACTACAGCGTCCCGTTCTGTAGGCATAGGTTGCCTCCTGACGCTGTATAAATCATCTAATATAGATGTAAAGGCCTAAGATCGCGGGACAAGCTTCAGGAGACTTGTCCCCAGCAGTGGGTGAAGCAGGGCTGTGAATTATGATGAAGCTTTCGATTGTTATATAATCGGTTGTCTGTCAACATTATATTTCTTTCTGATTGGTGAAATCCCACGGGTATTCAACGTGGTGGGGGTCAGCCCTTAAAATATTTGACTGCCAAAAATACAGGCTAGTTATGTACTTTGTAGGAGTAAAAATTACCAAACGAATTCCACGGATACCATCAGTACTGAATAACTTTGGAGTTTGTCGATCAGAAATTCCAAAGTCTAGGCTTCTTCTTCTTATCGTGTCACCAGTTCTTTCGAACCAGTGTGGAGAAAGGATTCTAAATGCACCTCAAAGAGGCTCCTTTCTTGAACTTGACACATGTTTTAGAACTTTTTAGGTTCTACGACATGCCGGTTTCCTCACGATGTTTTCCTTCACCGTTTGAGGGTACTGGCATAGTGCACATAATTTTTTCGGCAGAAAAACTTATTAATGCACGACCGGGATTGAACCCACGACCTTACCACGACCCACGCTCGGATGGGCCACTACCACTAGACCACCAGTGCTCTTAAGCCTAAAGGCAATTTCATCGGAATGGTATCAGCACGTGCCATATTCGGGCAGCAACTTCATTGAGATGCCCTTATAGGCCGTAGTGATAAATTACCATCTGAGCTATGGTGTTGGTTTATGGGTATTTTATTACTTTGCCGTTACATCCAGTATTGGTAAACTAAACGAAAACAAGCATTTTGAGGTAAAGAATGTTAACAATGTATGTAGTGGGAATAAGATAAGATAGCCTTTTATTTTCCAAAAAGTACCTACTTATAAAACATTTTCTCTTACATTATAACATGCAATTCTTGAATTAGGTACGATTTTTATCTAGGTAGGTAATTTAAATTCATGAATTTGGCATTATTAATTTTATAATTGGGATGTCCATTTTTGGACGTAGGCCTCTCCATTATTTAATTTTACACCGTTTCTTCCACTTTTCACACATTTTGTTTTGACATGTGTCAACATGGTGTTCAACTATGGTTTAACGTTTTTGTAATTAGCAGCTATAGATTTATTACTAGAAACTATTAGTTTTATTACAGTGCAAAATATGCCTTGAAAATCGATAAAAAATAAATATGTGAACAAAAATAACCTATATTTTCGTTTAAAGCGGTTTCAATTCTTAAAACTGGTTATAATAACTTCAACGTAGGCCTATACCCGACATAAATCTGTCTGTTTCTTAATTAAACTGATGCTAATTAACTGGTTGTAAACGACTGTAAAGTTCCGAATCTGTGGACAAGTATATATTTCTTTAGTTTGTTTTTTAATGTGATAGTCTGATTTATTACATTCCTCCCATGCTTGATAATATTATGAAAATATGCGCCCGTGCTTATTTTGACCGACATATTGATAACTAGGTCAGTTTTTTGTATTCTTTTCAAATTGCGGTTTTTCTGTGTTGTGCGATTTTAAGATGAAATACTTTTATAAGTTATATTTTAAGCTTTGTAAATTCTTAACTTAACCCTTTTTGTAAGTTTTTCCAATTTCTCGGCTTCGTGCAAAGGGTTAGATGAACCATATGTCATTATCATGTGGAATCGAGGCGAGATTGCGAGTCGCGACAGATTTCCCGCCAAACTACGGCTACCGATCGATGAGATGCTTTCTTATGGCCTAAGTCACTAGAGTTCTTATGATTGAGTAGTAAGTGTTACTGGTTTTGCAAAATAAAAGGGCTGTTAAGCCAGGGGGGTCAATATGAACGCTTATTTCAAGGCGCTATTTAAGGCTAAAGGCTACTACTAGAAGGGGTGTTTAATGTATAACCTCCTGTTGTAGCTAACCATTTTTAGCCCACACGCATATACCTATTGTATATTTTGCGTGTGGGCCAAAGAAATTTACAAAAGTGTCTTCATTCTGGAATTCATTATAAAAACAACAGGTTATAAAAGTTATCTGTCAAGAGTTACTTATAAGCGACGCGTGATCCGAGAGCTGGCACATTTTTGGCTCAAAGGATCAGCATTGCCATCCAGCGTGGTAATCCCGCCAGAGTTTTGGGCACGCTTCCGGCTGACAGTGACCTGGATCAGTTGAGAGCTAGTTGAGATCGTTTCGAACGATCCTTAGATAGCTTGACTAATCCTGTTGTATTTTGTAAATATGTAGTAGCGTAGTTTCTGTAAGTAAATTATTATATTTCAAGAGTTTATATGCCCTACATCATCCGATGACTTCCACCGCGCATTCCTCGCTGCACGCGATCTTTTCTGCTCTGCGGCTGTGGAATGCGATGGACGATACTGCACTACCATTATGTGGCTTGGCACATGTATAGGTAATACTGAAATGGCTAAGAAGCTTCGATACTTTCCGTCGTCTAGTAGCCGTAGTTGTTAAAATATCACCAAAATGTCGCGCGTCGTAGAAGATACGCAACAAATTCTCGATTAATTGTGGTTGCGGAAGTTAAGGAAAGCTTGAAATGCTTCTACTACTGCTATATGAGTATTAACACACAGGAAACACTAAGGGTCAGCTCTATACTGCCACAGAAAAAATAACTTAGTATTAAATGTATCAATACAAAAATGACAAATTAAAAAAATATTTCAAATGTATCTGTGTATTACAAAAAGAAAAAAAAATCGTGATACACAGAGCTCCACTAATAGTGATCAGTGTTTTCTGTGGCCTGACGTTCATGTCTGCTTCGGTTGCAACCTATGCTCTAAACAATCTGCATTTATATGTCAATGAACAACGATGACCGAGTGCATGTGGAAAGGTAATATTCGCTTATTATACCTAAGGTAGAAAGACAACCAGTGCTTATTTTCTTTTTTGCCTATGGATTTATAAGTACTTTAGTAGGAATGCCTGGTATCGATAATTATCTAAATGTCTTTGAGGAATTTACCAAGATCAAAGATATGTAGGTACTAAAAGATTTCGTTTGATACTCAGTAATGACCTACTAGGTATAATACGCACAATCGTTCTTTAGCTCTCTGAAGTAGCTGCGCAGAACGGCAGAACCCATTTTTGATGACGCCTAAAATCATGCTCTCTACCAAACCTGCGCAATCGTCTATTGCACCTAACTTCAGAGAGCTAAGGATCCGTTGTGCTTAGTATACTTACTTAAAATAAATCATCGTATGAATTTAAGTTATTCATTGAAATATAAAAGTTATCTTTGTTCAGTTTACTGCATTGTTTTTCTGAAAAGTGGTGTCATATTCGGACTTAATATAACGGGAAAAAAAAGTAGTTACCCTCAATTTTATTAGCATATTTGCTGTGAAATCTAAGTTTATGAATGAAAACAGCTAGCTGACTGACAAGATTTTGCATTGTCAGTGTCAAAGATTTTTGGAACGAAGTTCCTTTTCGGACGGTATCGAAGAAAAAAAACAGGCTGGAAAAAAAAATTGTTCCATTTTACCGCACGGCACATGTATATGTTAAATCGTCACAGTGCGAAATGCGCAGCCGCGTCTCAGTCCATAGATTGTTACTTGTTAGTACTGAAGAGCGTTTCTAGGATACCTAATTGTCAGTTAATTTATTATATTCTCAGTATAGAAAAGTACTCTTTGCTTCGTTCCAACCGAGTGTTCCACGACACTCACCTACTTTTTTTAGATAAGTTATGTTACGTTTACCTAAGATACAGAATATAAACTTGACATACTTGGACTAAATTGGTGCTATTTAAAATTAACCTTAAATCACTCCTTTCTCGCAGGGCTGTAGATACCACAGATTTCCACTGTCACAATCCTAACTCACATTTTGACGTGACTACGTCTTATAATTCGATAGAGCCGGCTGCACGCACGAAAAAACATGACGTCATGAGGCGTTACCTCGCTCTGAGGCGTTCCATGTAAGGCTTGCGCAAGTGCAAGCGAGAGGGCGGAACGAGCGACAAAGAAGCACAATCGGCCTTTGCGTTGTCACGTTCAACTATTGTCAGTAAACCGACTTTACAGACAACCATTTTTTTTTTACTTCGGTTAGGTACATTATTCATACAATCTCGCTGGTTTAGAGAACCTACTCTTAACCTGGTCCTTCTCTTTTTCTTTCATTGTTTTACCTTGCTACAGTTTCAACAGATCAATATAGAAACGTCTAGAAAACCACAAAGGGGTCACAATCGGAATTGACAGCGCTATGATGAAAGTCGCCATAACGCGAATCGAATATTGGGATTGCAGTGTGTTTCGCAAAGCCATTAATCGCGCCTATGTTTTATTATTTAACGACATAGCTAGATACGCAAACAATAGAAAAATTTAATATGGATATCGCAACGTGAATTGCAGTACAAATATACAGGGTGTAAAAACACGTCTACCGAAGCCGAAAGGGGTAGGTACAGCATCCCAACACACAACTAAATCCAAAAGGATTTTCCGAAAAAAACATTATATCCGGAGAAAACAGCGTTTGAAGATTACTGTTTGCATATGTACTGGGCGCGTTGTTTTACGAAGATTGCAGGATTTTGAGTTTTAATTGTTCTTTTTCTTTTGTTAAGTAAATTACCAGGTAGGTCTTATTATGTTGTCCTAGTAGTAAATAACAGAAAATAACATAAAATGACGTAGCTTAGGCAAAATAATTTTTTTTTTTTGCTTTTTTTTTCGCTAAATATGTTTAGAATCATGGTCTGATTGCAACCCCTCAGTTTTCGGTAGTAGTCTTTTTACATCCTGTATATGATCTTGGAATGGTATGCCTAGAGCGGTCATTGGTTCTCAGTATTTCGTAATTTTCCTTTATATTATTATTATGTTATTGGGATTAAATCTGACGAATGTGCGATCACCTTTAATATCTACTTCAACGGATGTGCTATTTGCAAGCTGACCGCTATATTTACATTAGCACTCATCATAGCAGTCAATGGACTTTTTTCTCAGTATGTGGTGAGCCATTTACGAGTATAATCCCGTATGTTTCAGCACGTATGCTATATGCATTTAATCGCGTAATAAGTATACAATTACTTATTATTAAATAAAGAAAAATGTTCATAGAGTAAGTTTTTTTTTCTCTACGCCTATATTCCTATTATATATTTCTATTCCTTTCATATCCTCGTATATTTCAACGTGTGTGCTATTTATTTCACGTCGAACTGGCTATAATGCTATTCATCTTCGACACTATAGTTGTCCAAAGTCCCAGAGAATAAATGCAAGAGCTAGACTAAAACTTAAGTCCTGAAAATAAGTAAGTCAATTCAAATTGAGTTATACTATAAAACTTACCAAATAGCAGTCAATAGGCTTCTCTCTTGGTCTATGATAAGCCTTTTGTAGCTCGGTCTGTTTCAAGGCATGTGCTATATGCAACGCGCTTGCGTCAAATCTGCCGTACTGATAGTCGGGCGTGTCGCGCGACATTTCCCGCGCGGGCGACGCGTGCACGCTGCCGTTCGTCGCACGTATTGGGGATACTGAAACAATACAAACATATGACAGTATTTTCAACCGACTTCAAAAAAGGAGGAGGTTCTCAATTCGTCTGTATGTTTTTTTTTGTATCTTGTTACGCGATTGTTCCGCCATTTGTTGACCGATTTGCAAAATTCTTTTCATGTTTGAAAGGGTATACTCCAGAGGTGGTCCCATATAAATTTTATTCCTGAGGGATTGATAGTTTCCCCGTAAAACTCTAAACACCTTCCCTCCTAGCCATGTCACAAATAGAAATCGAATCGACAGCTTGACGCCCTGAGTCACACCGCATTTCGAGTCAAACATTGAAGTCGGTTTTCTTTTTAGTATAAAAACGTAATTATTTATTCTAAACAAATCTCCGGCGCAGGTGAATTGTGCGCTCAGCTTTACGTATATCCAGCTCGGTGCACACCGGCATCGATGCGTGGAGCCTAATCATTATCATTGTAATGTGATTTTCCGTTAGTTTAGTCCGAATACGCCTCTAATGACTTATTGAATCGACTAAATCGTTCAATTTGTAGATAATAATCCCATTATTCATATTGAATTGTCATTAGCCGTGTTGGTCTATTGGGATTCACTGTCGGCTTTCAATCGAAAGTTTTCGCATTCAATTCCCATCATTAGGTAGGTACACGAGCTCTGAGGAACCAACCTAGTATTCTCATAAGCTGCAACGTGCTTGCCACCTGTCACATATGGACGACCGACGGCAGGGGGTGAAAGCCAGCTTGTGACTGTGACGCATAAGATTGCGGGTTCGATCTCCACCGCGAAATAAATATGGTCTGCAAATATTTATCTCGGGTCTAGGTGTTTCTATGTATAAAATGTATGTTTTTACAAACAAAAAGTATATGAATAGTATTATCAATCACCTGGTTCCCATAGTACAAGCTTTGATTCGTTTGGGGCTAAATGCGACGCTGTGTGAAATGTCCAGCATTATTTATTTATATTTGACGACCTCTGTGGCGCAGTGGGCGGAGGTCCGCCTGCGATGCAGAAGGTTGCGGGTTCGATCCCCGCCGCGTGACAAATGTTTGTATGACCTACAGATATTTGTCTCGGGTCTGGGTGTTTCTATGTATAATATGTATGTATTTACAAACAAAAAGTATATAAGTAGTATATCAGTTATCTGGTTCCCATACATTTTCACACAGCATCATCTAGCACCAAACTAAGCAAAGCTTGTACTATGGGAACCAGATAACTGATATACTACTTATATACTTTTTGTTTGTAAATACATACCTATTATACATAGAAACACCCATACCCGAAACAAATATCTGTATATCGGTCATAATGTCTGCAATGTCCATCATTTTAAATTTATGAGTTATGTCTACCGTCTACTGTTGTTGTTTATAAAAGCCTCCACTCATTAGATAAATCTTCAGTCAATTAAGTCTCCGAGAATGATCTCACTGCTATGATGCTATTGCGTATATATCTCATTCACAATTAATTCTACGATTTATTTATTAGTTTCAAGGTAAACTGCAGTATCGCATTTTTAATAGACCGAGCGAGGGCCGCTAGTTGACAATTCACACACTTCCGCCATTTTGGAAATACCTTCCAAAATGGAGGACATGTAGGTTGTTTACAAACTCTACCTCTGATGATTACTTGATTTTCTTTGTTACTGTTCCTCTCTATTATTTAATCGTACGTGGGTTTTTAATTACAAATTATATTACTATTTCCAATAACTAAAATGAAATGCCATACATCAACGGGGCGTCAAACATACTGTAAACATTTATTCGATTTAAATTTAAATATTAATTAGGCATATTGTAACATAAAGATTTATACGGCACAGTTATTATATCATCCATTGATTCGTAGGAATATCAACCATATAGCTTTAAAGATAAAGGAAAATACTGCTTGGTTTACACCTGTATGGGAATGTCAATGACCCAGTGCCCACAGTAAGCATGTTCTACACTGTTTCACTGGGTAAGGAGTTCGTGCTTGATATTATAGGTTTTTTGAGGATAAATTTGGGTTAGTGGTACGCTAAATGTTTTACTGTCCCAAAATAAGTAAGAAGGTATATAAATGTGTTTTAATTTAACAGTTTGTGAGCATATAGCAAGGTTTTTTATATATTTTTTATAATAAATTTAGAGTTGGTCTCATAGAAGGATTTCAAAGCACCATACATTTTTAAATCACAAGTCACGGGAGATAATCTTAGACCTATAGTTCAAGATACTTTCATTGAAGATGCTTAAGGGAAAGTTGTAGGCACGTCTCAATATTTGGACGCCTTGTACACAATGTTGTTGTGTACAAGTGTTTCTAGCCCGCACTGTCCCACTTCTGTGCAAAGGTCTCCCCTTGAGTTTTCCAGCCTTTTTGGTCTAACGCCATTGCCTGCCACTGATAGTCGCTGAAGCTAGCTCGTCACGCCATCGCTTGCGTAAATAATAGGTATAGTTAATTGTATTCAAGTCAGATAAACAAAAAGAATAACCAAAATTCAGTATCAAAGGTGTCAGTTACAAGAAAGTAACTTAAAAATAAGTGAACAGACATCTGTGTTCACACCCAAATTCTTAGACGTTGCGCAACTCAAGCAGCGTAAAGTTACACTATAAAGCTGCATGCACATTTATCGAAATCGCAGATTAAATGCGATTACATTAAGAATTATACGATGTACATTAAGAATATATTTTATTTACTAACTGGATGACCTAGATCAGTTGAGCTATCTATAGATTGTTTCTAGCGATCCATAGACAGCTTGACTAATCCTGTTGTATTTTGTAAATATATGTAAATATGTAGTAGCTTAGTTTCTGTAAATAAACTCTATACTATTTTTAACCGACTTCAAAAAAAGAAGGAGGTTCTATGTTCGGCTGTATGTATGTTTTTTTTTTTATTTACTATGAATGAATTATCTCCATTTATTACTCTGTTCACGAAACAATAATCATAAAATACATAATTGAACTAAACTAAAGATAAAAAATTTCGATGTACATAAACTTTAGAGGTTGGAATTTTCATAAGATAATTCAATATGAATAATGGAAATAAATAAATAAATCATAGGTTACACCTAAACAAGAAGGCGGGACTTTGAAATTATTTCGTTTCTTAACGATGTTTTCCTTCATTGTTTAGTATTTACCAATTTTTTCTAAATTTATTGTTTAGTAAAGGAAGCGCTGGAGAGACGACCTCGACTCCTTTGATAGTGGGTGGTGGAACCTATCAAAGGAGAGAGATGGTTGGAAAGAATTGGGGGAGACCTTTGCCCAGCAGTGGGACAGTATAGGTTAAATAAAAAAAAAAACTGGCAGGTATTTGAACTCGGCAGATTTAAAGTCGAGGTACTAGGTATTCGGCCAACACGGTTCCAACAATGCAATAGGAAAAAAAATTAAACATGCCATTGATGCAGCTTAGCAATACGTGGCAATACCTACGCAGTTGTAGACTAAGCCTATATACCTAAGTTGCTAAACTAGAGCGTCAATTTGTATCTAAATATGGCGTGTATTGCCTAAGGGCTCAGTTTTGTCCGATAAGGAAATAGGACCTAATATCCTTGTTAGGTAACTCGGTGCCACTATTTAGTGAACCTAATACCTAAACGATATCCGAGTGTTTGCACGCACTAAGATTTGCTATAAACTTAGGTACAGTGAGCGAAAAAAGTGCATGAACATTTGGCTGCTTATTACAAAAACGTAAAACCTTAGTTGAACCCCATGTTGACACATGTCAAAACAAAACTGTTACCACAAAAAAGCGTTCTATGTACGAGTATTTAAAGAATCGTTTTTCTAGGGACAGTTTTTTAGTTAGACTTGGTCTAAACTCGGCTCATTTTCTTGTGATAAACCCCCAAGGGGCTGATGTTGATGTTTTTCAATCTTCTAGGGGGGGCCGCCCTCCTTTAGCTCCTAAAGGAGGGCGGCCTTTGTTCTGCAGTGAGACAATATGGGCTAAAAATAAATAAATATCTTTAGAGGTCGTAGAAATGTATCCATAACTTTTGCTTTTAATGCTTAGCCTTTCACATTTACTATTTTAAATGAGATAATCCCACAATATAATACCGTAACTAAATGTAAAAAAAAAACGAAGAACTCTGATTCAATCAGGAAAAATCTCATGCGAAACCAAAATAAGTAACATAAACACGGAACACTCTCGAGCTGTTGGAGCAAATGCTGAGGGGTAGCCGTATTTTCACCCACATAAAATTGTGTAGATTTAAGTACCTATAGTAACTGTTGTATATGATGTGGAGAAAATAAAACTTTATTCTATTCTAATTAAAATGTCTGTGTATGAGCCTAAAAGTCTCCAATATGCACAGACTAGTTCTGTGCCAATATGTATAAAATATTGTGATGACTTGAATGAATGAATGAGCATACACCTGATTGTACTCGTACCTGCTATAGGTGCAAACCTATCAAACATAATACCTATTAGATACCAGTTAGGTACCTACATAGTGAATTCTTGAACCAGTAATACAAGGAAATAAATTCTTCTCTAGGAGATAAATAATTCCAGCTCAAATTATTGCGTAACGGTTTTTTTATAAGCGTATAATTGTGCTTATATAAAGATTTTATCCGTAAATCTATTCAGAAACCATAATATGTTTTATCTTTTAATTTTGCTTTAGTATTTTATTAATAATTTGAAGCCAGGTAAAAATATTTTCTACAAACACACACACAATTAATGCAAAAAGGAAAATTAAGAAAAAACTCTACTAAACGCAGAGATGGGCAGCGATGGGTTCGCAACCTCACGTATGGAATGCTAAGGTATGTCTGCAAAATGTAGGCATGTGCCTAATGTGTATGTTTTATGTGCCTCAAACCCCCAAATGATCTTGAGCTCGCTATAAACCTGACCCTGAGATAATTACTACGTGACTTGGTAATACAGTCATCTTTCGTTTTTAAACCCATTAGAAAATCAAATAAAACACAGAAGAAACATACTCTAAGACCCATAGGCTATTAGGTCAGTGGCCACTGGAATGCCGGTTGCAAGTTCTTCCGTCCCTTTCACTCATAACCTGTAAATTTGCAATGCAAGTAGAGCTTTAAGGATGAATATACAAAATTGTATGGTTTTTCGGTACCATTTGCTGAGCCTGGAACCACAGCTGTAGTGAAATTGTGGTACGAAATTAAAGGTAAAGTATTCATCTACACGGGGTGATAAAAAAAACTGGGTAGTCCCATACAAAAATTCCACAAAAAAAAGCTTTTAATAACGTAAGAATCGTTAAAAATGACGAAAAATGGGGTCCGAATCGGAACAAAAATAGCCAAAGATGCAGTAAATTTTGACAAAAAAATTATAGAAAATTTTAGCTTATATAGTCCTCTAAGCGTGTTGCTAATTATTTTTATCCCAAATCAATTAGTTTTTTATTTATGAGTATATTAAAATGTACAAAAAACAGTACGATTTCTCTCCATACATTTTCTATGGCGTGCGCAATCTCGATTTGCCATATAAATCCGAATCCGAGCTCAGACGCTTCAGATGCACGTCAAACGTGCTTATAGAAGGACGGGTGTATCGCATTTTTCAATTTTTTAGTTCGACAAGGTTCTATCTAAAATTCTGTATGAATACGAATACCGTGACTGGAAAATATTGATACTTTTGGTTTCGGACGATACAGCTGATGATAAGATAGGATAAGGAAAAATTTTTTTTTTCCGTCACGTGTAAATCGTCAGCACCAATGCCCAGTTATAATAGGTGCGCGCCTATTTGACCGAGCGAGCGAAGCGAGCGCAGCGCCTTCCTTTCGAGTTTCGCAAAAATTGCTTTTGTCCGTCTGTCCATCTGTCTTTCTGTTCTCGCATACAAATCGCATTTTAAAAGCTTTTTATTAACTTGCAATGTTTGTATGTTCGTAGGTTTGTATGTATGTATGTTTGTCCGGGTCCTATTTTACAAGCTTAATTTGACCCACTTCCCGGCTTCCGATAGAGCTGAATTTTGGTACACCTATGAGTCCTTGGAGATGATGCAATAATTTATGATGACAGCGAGCTGATCTGATGATGGAGTCATGAGCTGTTCCACGGAACTCCTCAGAAATTAGGCCGAATGCGTTGAAACTCAGTTTGTCAATCAAGTATCATCTACAATTATAAAATATGGTGACAGCGAGCTGATCTGATAATGGAGTCATGAGCAGTTCCACGGAACTCCTCAGAAATTAGGCCGATTGAGTTGAAACTCGGTTTGTCGATCAAGTATCATCTACAATTTCAAAATATGGTGACAACAAGCTTATCTGATGGTGGAATCAGGTGCTGTTCCACGGAACTCCTCAGAAAATAGGCCGATTTAATTGAAGCTGTGTAAATCGGTCAAGTTTCGTGTACAATTTGAAAGTATGGTGACAGGAGCTGTTTTGATGATGGAGCCAAGAGCTGTTCAATGGAACTCATTATGTGGATAATAGTAATATCCGTGTTTGGGCTCATATGAATCAGCTCATCACCCATAAAAAGCTTGGACCTATTGAAAATATTTTTTCAATAAAAATATTTTTAATATTGTAGATAGGTAGGTACTTAGGTACATTCTTCGTAATTTTTTTGGAGCGAGGTCTACTACTCTCACAGAACCACTTGTAGTAAAAAGTTTTCAAAGTGTGCAAAGTACTGACAACGAGTAAAGGTGCGCATAGCACTGCGCAAAGTTGTGTGAAAGGTGCGCAAAGTAGTGTGCAAAGTGCGCAAAGTAGTGTGCAAAGTGCGCAAAGTGCCTAAAATGGTGCGCAAAGTGGTGCGCAGTGCTGCACGAAATAAAATAGATGCGCAGAGTGCGCAAAGTAGTGCGCAGTGCTGAAAGAAATAAAATAAATGCGCAGAGTGCGCAAAGTAGTGTGCAATAGGGAATTATAAATGGTGAAGTGGGGGGGTAGTTAGCCCCCACAAATTATGTGATGAAAAGAAAAGGTTATTTTTTCGCAAGACAACTAAACAGCTTGTTAGTAAATTACGAGTATACTATTCTAGCGACCAAAACGTCGTAAGCGCTATGACAAAGTACGTGAGTTACGTGATGAACACTCGGTTGGAACCTCGTTGGATGGAAGTTTCAACTTTGACATTTGTCAATTAAATTATTGTCAAGTATTAAAATCCTAGAAATGCTCCTCCGTACTCAAAATGTAACAATCTATGGACTGCTTTGCGGCTGCTCACTTCGCACTGTGATCTTTTGACCTATTATGTATGTGTCGTGATGATAAAATCTAACGCTTTTTTTTTCTTCTAGCCCCCATCCTTGATACCGTCCGAAAAGGAACTTCGTTCTAAAAGTATTGAGGGATAAAATCACGTAAATGTTAGATTTCCTAAGATATTTGAGATTAAAAATTTAATGCTTAAATATAACTGCTAAATAATAAAGATGCACCTACCTACCTAATATTTCAATTGTTTTATAGCACACCATCTACCTTACTTTGTTTTTTACTTTGTACTTTCAAAACATTCAAGTATCAAAATTAGCTCGTTCAACTAATAATCGAACGGGGATACGGCTTCAAAGTGTGCGTAAGTGTTTTGTTATTGTGTGCAGGCCGAAACTGGCATCTATCAAATTGTATATTCGTCCTTAAGGCACTATGTAATATATCCAAATAGATGTGTGTGAATTTGAATAATGGAACGTGCTGTGTAGATATTGTTGATTTTTCAATGTAAGTCTACATCTTAGTAAAAAAAAAGTTCGTATGAGTCAGTGGCCAACTCTGGTGACGGAGTTTTTAGGCCGCCTTAAGGCCTCCGACTTAAATAGCCGGGACCGACAATTTAACGTGCCCTCCGAAGCACGGAAGCACTCAGATGAAAATGCCACTGGCGGTCACCCATCCACTTACAGACCGTGTCGAACGTTGCTTAACTTCGACGATCTATCAAGAACGACTAAGCAAGCACGACCGCGAGCGCTTCATCTTAGTAGAATAGGCAGATTTAGAACAAACCATGAAAAATTTTTTATTTTTATTTTTTTAGTACCTAAGTTTTTTGTGCCCAAAGTCAAGTTATATAGAGTTTTACATCTTTAAGAACATTTTAGTGCAACAAAAAAATACAAAAAATGCGTTGCAACCACAGACCAGAAGAAAGTTGCAACCCGTTACGTTTGGAATGCTGAACTTCATATGGATCTAAGAAAATATTTACCCTGCCTGTGCACGGTCGTAACCAAGTTTTTGGAACGAAGTTCCTTTTCGGATGGTATCGAAGAAAAAAAAGACTGAGGCGGGAAATTTGTTCCATTTTACCGTCACGTCATGTATATGTCAAATCGTCACAGTGCGAAATGCGCAGCCGCGACACATTCCATAGATTCCATAGATTTCAAGGATACCTAATTGACAATTGATTTATTATGTTCCCAGTATAGAAAAGTACTCTATGCTTCGTTCCAACCGAGTGTTCCACGACACTCACGTACTTTTTTTTATAAAATCACTATAAAATGAGTGGAGTTCTGTAGCTGACTGTATTGCGTTTACAAGGTTAGACTTGATCCCGAAGTTCGCCGAAACTAGTCCTTAAATCTTTAACTGGCTTTCATACTTTAGGTACTCGTAGTAACTTATATGATAAGTTTATTATAAACATTCGTTATAACGGATTTTCGTACATGTGCGCCGTTATTCCGTTAGAATCTGATTGTATCAATGTAATTAACGGTAAAAAGGCTTTTAAGGTACAAATAGGTGCTAAAGTAGGCACATTTTTTTGTGGATTATATCCTAATGCTAGTCATTTGGTATTCAAATTAGTATATTTTTTGCGATCGATAATATCTAATACCGCATATGTATAAATAATATCTATGATTATTATTATTTAAATAGCGTAATTATACTTCAAATTGATCGCATTTAAATAGAAAATATGAATGTTAAAATATTAAATATTTGTATGTTAAGTAAGTAATGATATATAAAATACCTACTAACTAGTGGGTCGATTTGATTCCTGGTAGGAATTTAAAGATCCCATAAAACTTAAAAAAAAAACTTTTTTTTAGTTTTTAAACGTGATTAAAATTGAAATAAAGTACTCACGTTCATCATGGCTGTTCCTTGCCAGACCTCGTATCTGCTCATTGACGTAGTTATTGCTCTTGGGAACGTTCAGCGCGCTGCGGATGCCCACTGACGAGTTGTCCAGGTGGCCAGGCCCGATCTTTGGCACGTGGCTGGAGCAGTACACCTCCTTGTCTTCTGTCCAATGCTGGTTGTTGTAATATGTCTGGAAATAATATTTAAAACTATATTTTCTAATTTTGTATATAAAATAGTCCTTATTCATAGAGAGCAATGTTGCCTAATGGGATTTATGTACCCTGTATAGGCCCAGAGGTCAGTAGTAGTTTGTGAGTGGACAGAAACCACAGATATCCCGATCCTTAGTTTATTAGTTAAGTTAACAAGTTTAGGTAGGATGCTAATCCGCGGTAGTTCGCTGAGGTAGCGTGTGATCAACTGAAGTAATAATTAAATAAAATGTATAAACGTAAAACTAGGTTGCGGCGTAAGTGTAAGTAAGGCGGCCTGTACGTGAACCGTACATATCCTCAAACTTTCAAAGCGATAGTAACGATTTTGGATTGGCCGTAGGTACATTAATAGAGTTTTGTATTTACATGCGCGCTAAAAAAACATCATGAGTGAAGAAACCTTTGACATATTTAAGTTGCCTTTCCTGTAAATGAGGCCGATTAAGCTGAGGGGATGCTAAGTGCTGAGTGGGCAAGCTTAAATCTATTTCATCTCAAAATAATGTCTCATTGAGTGTCGAGGCATATTGTCTCTCCCATATAGATTAGTTTTATTTTTAAATAAAAAAAAATTAGAGGAAAGAAGAGGTGTTGGTTGGTTTTATGTTGTATTATTTTATAAACATTATTATAATACTGACTACCCCCCTTAGACGTATTCAAAGGACCTGGAATAAGTAACATAAAAAGATCTGAGAGAATGTTTACTGCACCTTGGGGATACAGTCGTGAACCTGTTCTGTTTTTTTATGAATAAATAAATAAATAAATAAAAACATACATACAGCCGAACATAGAACCTCCTTCTTTTTTTGAAGTCGGTTAAAAATGCTGGACATTTTCACACAGCATCACCTAGCCCCAAACTAATAACTATATTAGTTTCTTTTAGTTGGAGCCCAATCTGTTAATAATATTTTCTGTCATTACAATATCAATATTCCTCACATGATTCACATTATCAAGGCGAACCGTAATTTCAATAGTAAATAATGAAACAGTTGTTTCTTTACGAGGTGTATTACGTTTTATTGTTGTTACACGGTTGGTAAATAAAGGTGATTCATAGCAGATCATATGGTATGTGAGTCATGATATTTTGGAGGCATTTAATTGTTTTACAATTCTTTTATGTAATGAATGAAACTTAAAACGTGTTTAAATTGAATTGTGCATTGAACTGATTGAACACGAGATAAACGGTAAACAAAAACATATATTATGAGTAGGAAACTTTATTAACTTTTATTTTTGTCGTATCGAAAGTTTTAATTCATATTTAAAAAGATTAAGCCTCGAGGCGTTTTTACTGCTTGCATTCTACGTGTGCAAGTCAAATTCTCACCTGGCCGATTTTAAGTGACACCATCTGACTCTCCCCTAGTAAAGTGGCTATGTGAGAAGTAAAATTCGTTACCTAATGTAGCTATGTCTCAGGCACTTCAAAGTGTCGTTGGGTGTAGATAAGATTGCCTTCTGACGCTGTAGCTATACAACCTTGGTTGAACAGCGGGGCGGCTAAAATTTAAGTACAGTACGCACAACCGATCTTTTGTCTCTCTGAAGTTAGGTGCACTAAACGATTGCGCAGCTTTGCGCATGTAGTACATTGCGTATGTAGAGTAAGCGAGATAGCACGATGCAACAAACTAAGCGAGTGAGCGACGCAGCTAGAGAACGCTGCCTTCGTCTTTAAGGCGTCATCAAAAAAGGGTTCTGCGCAGCTACTTCAGACAGACAAAGATCGGTTGTGCGTACTGTACAGTTTTGTGGCAGTTAAGTGCTTACAGTCACAAGCGGTTGCATATTAAAAATGGAAAAGCGGCTAGCCGCCCCGCGGTTCAACCGCTAGTGCAGTTAAGTATAGAAAAGAAAAAATGCTCTAATCCACTTGAGAATTACATCAGACCTAGGGCCGTATTCGCGTTCCTTTTTTCGTTCGTTTGATGAATATTCGAATGCACCACTCACTTTTCCTGACTTCAAGGGCCAATTTTTCAAACTTTAAAACAAGTTCCTAACCTAGGACCCAATATTTCAAACCGAAAAATTGGCCCTTGAAGTCAGATATCGTGGTGGGAAGCATCCGAATATTCATCAAACGAACGAAAAAAGAAACGCGAATACGGCCCCTGTCGCTAAGTAACAAGACAGAAATAAGCAAGGTCGTTGTACAGGTTTACTAAATGCGGGTGCAGGTAACATTTACTTACATTGTCTTAGAAAATTTTTATTGATCTGTTGCACGAAGCTTTGTAAACGAACACTTATTTTGTCGACACAAAATTTCATAACTGCGTGCGTGACATTTTAAACTGATCGCACATTTGGCCACGCCCCGTACGCGCCGCAGTAATTTTTCTATATTCAGAAAATGCGGCTGGCTTCTGACGTCTCAGCATTTCTTCTATTCTATTCAGTTCGGCGCGGATAAATCTGCGACCACCATAAAGTGTCTTTTCCCAACGAAATATAAGTTCATTATTGAATCCCTAAATAGAAGTTAGCATCATACACTGACCCAAATCTTTATGTATTTAAGGGCCTTCTAATTTTTAAAAGGGTATTCAAAACCCTGGTGAAACTCTAGCGTAAAAGTGACTTGAACATCAAAATTTGTTCACCAGTCAGGTTTATGTAGTGACTAACTATTGCGCGCGGCTTCGCTCGTGGTATCAACATTTTGAATAGTCTATGTGCTATTAAAGGTACCTAACTATCTACGCCTATTCCAAGTTTCATCCAAATCGGTTCACTGGTTTAGGCGTGATTGAAACACAAACATAAAAATCCAAACATCTAAACAAACTCACAAACTTTCAGCTTTATTACCTACTAGCTGGTACCCGCGACTTCGTCAGCAAAATAACATACTTAATAAAAACATAACTGAAAACTGCTGTTCAGAAGATTCTCTTCTGATACTTTAAAAAAAAATGCAATAATGGCGCCATCTCGACCTCAGCCATAGGACAGCAACGCCATCTAGTGGCCTTGAACTGGAACTTCACTTTAAGTTCCCATACAAAATTTCAACCCTTATTTCAAGCCCTTCATGATTAGTTTTGAAAAAAAAAGTAGCCTATGTCCGTCCCTGGGACATAATCTTTATCCATGTCATATTTCAGCATCATCTGTTCAGTGGTTTAGGCGTGAAAAGGTAACAAACAGACAGACAGACAGACACATTTTATTACATAATAGATGGCGCCACAGGAAAAATTAGATCGCGCTATCGTTGCGTTTTGGGGAACGTAACATATAAACTCGCTAATCCTCTACTTTTCAGCTTTATAATATTATATAGTAAAGTAATATAGTATATAGTATATAGTATATATAGTATATATAGTATGGATATTAGTGGGATTTTGAAAAGTCTATATTTTGCGCCCATTGCTTGTCTTAAGTCCTCTTTCCGATCCAATCAGATTAGCGTCATAGACAATATCGTCCGACTGCTGCAACGGGTTGGTGGTATGAATTAGCATACCTAAAATAACTTTGTATAAGAATGTTAGAACCTGGTATTTCCTACTCAACTGGTCGACCTTGGGGTCATATCTACCTGTCTATGTTGTTCGCGTAACGCTAAAATTAGGTAATCAAATGGCTAAAATAGATTTCAAAGATGACTCTACTATCAACGAACTGTTTCTTTGTAGCTCATAAGTATGTACTCACTTATTTTTTTCTAATTATACTTATTTTGAGTTGTTTATGTTAGGCAAATACAAATACTTAAAGATTTTTTTTTTAAATGTATCCCAAAAATTAGCACCCATGCGGGATTTGAACCCACGACCTTGCCGATCCGTGGCATCGCTCTAACCAACTGAGCTATCGGGCATCCGACGCATGAGTTGAAATTTATTGGTAGTACCTACATACTACTACTACTTACTTACTCTTTAATTTAGGAAAATATAATTATATTTCTAATGCTTACCTTTAAAGTCAGCTTAGTCCCACAATTAGCACAC